>ML662442.1:65278708-65330413 GCA_007570785.1 Antilocapra americana
GCATAGTTGGAGACATTGACTGCTTTAGGATAGTGTAGACAAAGAAATTCATTACAGTAGTTATATAAGGTTAATAGGGTTTTATTGCTAAAGCATTGCTACTAGATTGTCTCATTGTTCCCTTTCCTTGTAAAAACGAGTGTCGGACATAACACAAACAGCTGTATCTGCCTTAGTTACCCCTCATTTATTTTCTTTTTAGGTATAAAATAGGTGTGAGACAGTAATTGCAGACAAAGTTTTCAGAACAGAGTAAGACAGATAGTGGTGGAGGTCACTGGAGTGAAAACAGTTTCTAGCCTAGCCTTTCCCACAAACCTCCACACAGCTGGGCCTGATGAAAACAAAATGTAACCTTGAATGATGTGTGATGTAATGGGGATGTTCTTTGGGCATAAAATGTAAAACCAACAATAAAAAAGGCTATGAGAGAGAGACTGTTCCATCACCACATCGACTTAGCTCAGTTCTTCTGCCGACGCCACTCATCCCTCAAGACCCCCGGACCCAACGAGGCAGGACCCCGGCAATGGGTATCCTTATGCTTGTTCCTGATCTTAGAGGAAAAGCTTTTCGCTTTTCACCATTGAGTATGATGTTAGCTGCAGGCTTGTTACTACAGATGTTACTATGTTGAAGTAAGTTCCCTTCATACCCATCTTTGTTGAGAGTTTTTATTATAAATAGATGTTAAATTCTGTCAAATGATTTTTCTCTATTTACTGAAATAATCATGGTTTTTATCCTTCATTTTGTTAATGCAGTACATGCATCACAGGGTCTGATTTGCAGAGGCTGAACCAGCTTTTCATCCCTGGAATATATCCAGGGATTTATTCTTTCAAAGTCACCAGTTTGCCAGATTCAATTCTCTGCTTTCATCTTATTCAGTCTCTTGGCAACATTAGACACATGATGCCTCACTCATTCTTAAAACACTCTTTTTAATATGTGGAACCCCAGCAGAGATTGATTTTCTTCTTACCTTAATGGTTGTTCCTTCCTTGACTACACTGTTTTCTCCCTGCTTTCCCGACTTCTCTCTATATTTTTTTAATGCTCCAGCCCTCTGAATTCTACTCCCTTCTATGTGATCATTTTAGATTTATAGTTTTAAATATCATTTCTATTCTGATGCCACTCTGGTCTCCAAATTCATATATCTAAACTAGATGTTTGACATCTCCACTTAGATGTTTAAAAGACATCTCAAACTTTACTTGAGCAAAACAAAACTCTCCCACATCTCCAGAACTGTAGTTCTTCCCATCTCAGTACATACGCACCACCATCCACTTGGCTGCTCAATGCAAAATCCATGGCATCATCCGGGTTGCCTCTCTCCCTCTCGCCCCAACCCCACCCCAAGCATTACAAGTCCTGTCGGCTGTACCTCTACAGCACATCTAGCACTTCTCTCCACCTCCCCAGCCATCACTCTGGGGCAAGGCAACATCTCTCTCTTCAAAACCCTGCCATACAAGGGCTGTGCTTGACTCACCTGGTATGTGATGAAATCCGAACAGCTGCTTTAATGTACACTGATGATTTGTTTGTTTCCTGTTTCTTTGTTTAATAATTATGGTTTGGGGCTAAAGATGTGCGAATGGGAAAGGAAGATTTTGATTTTGTGTGAGCATGTGTGTATGTGGTAATACTAAACTAAGAAATAAATCCAGTTCAACTACAAAAAAAAAAAAAAACAAAACCCTGCCATAGCCAGAGTGTCCTCCTTCTATTTCCTCAAAGTCTATTTTCTGAGCAGCAGCCAAAGTAATCTTTTCAAAGTGCAGATCTGATTGAGTCTCTTCCCTGCCTCTTGAAATGAAATCTAAGCTCCACAAGGCCTCACGTGGCCTCCAAGGCTCTAGGTGACCTGACAGGGCTCCTCTCCCAGTTCTGCCTCTTGCCACTCTTGCCTCAAGTGCTGTGCATCGGCCACACTGGATTTTTTCTTTTTTTCCTGTTTTCTGAACACACTAAGCTCTGGACTGCTTTTTAAAACTACCAGCTGTGGCTTCCAACTAATTGCTCTTTCCCAGTATCTTCGCACTACCAGCCCCTCCTTTTCTGCATTCACAGGATTCTTTAAGCTAACACAGCTTCTCCCTAATCACCTTCTCTCACATCACTGTCATTATTATTTTTTCTTCATGGGACATTAAGCTGCTCATTAATTTTTTAAAAAAACCACTGGTTTCTCCTCACACTGGAAACTACAGAACAGGACCTTTTGGATCTTGTTTACTGCTGGACACCCAAGGTCTTAAACAGTGATGAGCAAGCAGTTGGTGCTCAATAAACTATTTGCTGAATGAATATAGAGTAACTTTAACACTCACTCAGTCTGAACCATTATTTAGGTATCTAAAACTCTGAGTAACAGACCTGAGAAATATCTTACACCATATGCTGCTTCTAAGGCAGACAATTCTATCTCTAAACAACTAGGATTGTTCAAAAGCCCTTATTCCTTCGTAAGCTGGAGACTGGCTACCGTGGCTCTGTTCATCTGTGGAGGCCTCTATGATCAAACAGAGTATATTCCTAGTGTTTCAGACAAGACAGTGCTTCAAGTATCTGAAGGTGGTGACTGTACCTTCCTGGAATTGAAAAGTCCCAGTCTCTTTAACGGCTCTTCACAAGGCTGTTAAAAACAAGAGTTTTGGGTCTTCTCTTCACCCTCCCACATACTCCAAGACTGCCCCAAACCACAATACAGTCACATATTCAGCTATGAGGCACGCCCTGAGTATGCAACTCTGGTTCAATTTACCTCATATCATCTGGCTGGCCTCGTGAACTGATCTCGTTCTGAGGGAGCGTGACCTACCTTCCTTCCAGTTCAAGCTCACACACCATTTCCAATCCATGCATCCTTCATACCATTAAGTGCACACTGCTTCTGTAATCTCTGGGCATTACAGCCATTTCCATCTTCTTCCCAGAATTCCTGACACCATTTAGCTTTCCCAATCCTATCCTATGGAAAAAGACCTCCTGGCCTCCTTTCTTGGATAAATGTCCTGATTTTCCACATATGCAAATTAAAATTATAAACCCTCTTTATCTTCCCACAGGTAGCCTGAGGCAGACTAGCATTATTTCTAATCAGCTGTGAGGGAGCCACAGAAAGGAAAGGCCCTTTTAGTTAACTACGAGAACAGATGTGAAGCCAGAAGAGCAAGGTGGAGCCAACACTGGTGCCCCAGGACAAACTGGAACAACCATCAGTGCACCAACTCTACGGACTCTGCAGGGGATAAGGTGGGACCTCCATGCTATTGCCTTCCTTGCTCCTCCAAGAACAGCCAAAGAAAACTAGAGTTACCCCAAATCGGAATATGAGTTACTTTACACTGCTGAATACAGCAGCACTTTTTTAGAATCATCTGTAATCTAACTTACTCCCTTTGACTCCACAACACACTGATATCTCACTTCAGTCTTTCAGGTAGAGTAATAACCGTTGGGAAGTTAATGATTACAGAAACACAGTTGGTCATCTGAACACATTTCAGATGTTCCAGTGTGTCAGCATTCTGGTAAAGAGGGTAGCCTTAACGAAGTAGGCTGAAAAATAAAACTATGTAGATTAACATATCCTGAAAGAGTTTAGGTATGTCCAGACGACCAAAATACTGATTGCAAAATGACTAGAATAATCCAGGTATAGGATTAGCTGTGACTCAGAAACAAAAAATCAAAAAAACCTATAGCTCAGATCTGTGATTTAAAAAAAAAAATTCTTGTTATATATACTCATATGTATATATTCTTATTATATATATATATAATATATATGGTAGGAGTAATAATTTCTAACTATGCCACATTAAACTAGTTTTTCTAGTACTCCATCTTTGACCAGTACAGCAAAGGATAATCTGTGGGGAATCGAGATGGTTATCTTCTACATCTGCCTCAGGAGATAACAAAACCCCTGCTTTAGTTCATCCTGTCCTTAAAAATGTACCACACATTTACCCCTGAAAAAATTAACATCAATCATACCCAGTCAGATTTTATTTTTAATAAACAAAAGTTCCTAAAACTTGATAGTGCTTCCAAGTTCCAAAGCTATAAGATTTCATCAGATCAACTCATCTAGAATCAGATAGTTTTAAAGCAAACCTTAGTATCTACATTTTTAAATCTTTCATTAATGAACGTTTATTAGCTGCCTAACACACTATAGAAAAATGCAGTTAACTGTTATCTCTTCTAACGTAATTATGTCTTACATTCATTCTAAAGAGGTCTAGCCTTTTAAAATCTCTTCTTGGAGGAACACTAGTTGTCCATTTCTGAATCTCCACCAAGTTTCCATGAAGAATTGAAAACAAACAGTGAAGTCAATTTAAAACTCAACTCACAGCATTGTGTGATCTTCTGGATATTGGAAGAGATACGCTGGGCCAATTGGGCGGGGTCACCACCAACTCCTGGAGTGTAAGACATAGCTGATTTGCTTGTTCGCTAATTTCATCAGCTGTTGGTGAGCAGTGCAGTTTTCTCAGCAGTTACCTAAATAACATAAAAGAAAAGTCACATAATTATACCTATTTTAAAGTTACTTCTTACATTTTACAAATTTGATGAACCTAACAGGGTTGAAATTTAGCAAAGGAACACGTCAAAGAGTAAAACTCACATGCTGATATTTTTAAAAACGGACTTTATAGGACAGAACTGAATTAAACATGAATTAAATAAAATAAGGTTCAAATTGTCCATTCCCTTTGGAAACATCTTTGATCTTGCAAAGGATGACTTAGTAAGTGCCTTTTCTGTGTATCATTTTAACCATTTATATTTTTTCTCCTTAAATAAACTGTGAGCAACTATAGGCCAGGGTCCACATACTATTTACCTTTCTTTCTCCAACATTTAAAATAATTCCAGGCACACAAGAGGAATTCAATTATGAATTATATGGCACACAGTTTTCAGGCTTTCCCCAGAAATTTCATTTTATCTCATTTAACTTACAAAGGAACAGCTCACTAATGGGTCTCTAATTTTAATGGGAAAGAAGTTCAATTTGAAAGAGCAGAGCCAACAAGTTAAGAAAAAAGGAAATACTCTGCAAAATGCCTATCACCGGCACACTCCCCTGACAGCAAGGGGAATTCTGCTGTGGAAGCCAGTATCTTTGGACAGTATCTCAGTGGGGCAGCTGCCACAGGAAGGAGGTAAAATGAAGTTCTGTTCTTCTTCAGTCCACACCACACATCAGTCATGGTTAGGGAAAAAGGATAAAAAAGGGAGTCCCTGTGGATAGAACTGTGCACAGCAAAGAATTTCAACTACTCCTCTACTATCTTCACACTGAGTGTGCTTGGAACACTGGAAAGGTGTGGGCAGTTAGCACGCTGACTGACTCTGCTATACACCCTACATTACATTAGGCCCTGGGGAGCTGTGAACAAGCAAACAAAACAATCAAGTGAAAGTATCGCTCAAAACAGTTCAGTTCAGTCGCTCAGTTGTGTCTGACTCTTTGGATGCCATGGATGGCAGCACGCCAGGCCTTCCTGTCCATCACCAACTCTTGGAATTTACTCAAAATCATGTCTGCTCCAACCATCTCATCCTCTGTCATCCCCTTCTCCTCCCACCTTCAATCTTTCCCAGCATCGGGGCCTTTTCAAATGAGTCAGTTCTTCACATTAGGTGGCCAAAGTATTGGAGTTTCAGCTTCAGCATCAATCCTTCCAATGAACAGTCAGGTCTGATTTCCTTTAGGATGGACTGGTTGGATCTCCTTGCAGTTTAAGGGACTCTCAAGAGTCTTCTCCAACACCACAGTTCAAAAGCATAAATTCTTAGATGCTCAGCTTTCTTGATAGTCCAACTCTCCCATCCATACATGACTACTGGAAAAACCATAGCTTCGACTAGACAAAGCTTTGCTGGCAAAGTAATGTCTCTGCTTTTTAATACACTGTCTAGGTTGGTCATAACTTTTGTTCCAAGGAGCAAGTGTCTTTTAATTTATGGCTTCAGGCACCATCTGCAGTGATTTTGGAGCCCCCCAAAAATAAAGTCTCTCACTGTTTCCCCATCTATTTCCCATGAAGTGATGGGACTGGATGCAATGATCTTTGTTTTCTGAATGTTGAGTTTTAAGCCAACTTTTTCACTCTCCTCTTTCCTTTTCATCAAGAGGCTCTTTAGGTATTCTTCGCTTTCTGCCATAAAAGTGGTGTCATCTACATATCTGAGGTTATTGATATTTCTCCCAGCAATCTTGATTCCAGCTTGTGCTTCATCCAGCCCAGCATTTCTCATGATGTCCTCAGAATTTAAGTTAAATAAGCAGGGTTTGAGTAGAAGTACAGCTTTGATGTACTCCTTTTCCTATTTGGAACCAGTCTGTTGTTTCATGTCCATTTCTAACTGCTGCTTCCTGACCTGCATCCAGATTTCTCAAGAGGCAGGTCAGGTGGTCTGGTATTCCCATCTCTTTCACAATTTTCCACAGTTTGTTGTGATCCACACAGTCAAAGGCTTTGGCATAGTCAATAAAGCAGAAATAGATGTTTTTCTGGATTTCTCTTGCTTTTTCGATGATCCAGCGAATGTTGGCAATTTGATCTCTGGCTCCTCTGCTTTTTCTAAATCCAGCTTGAACATATGGAAGTTCATGGGTCACGTATTGCTGAAGCTTGGCTTGGAGAATTTTGAGCATTACCTTACTGCGTGTGAGATGAGTGCAACTGTGTGGTAGTTTGAGCATTCTTTGGCATTGCCTTTCTTTGGGACTGGAATGAAGATGGCAAGAATACACAGAAGAACTGTACAAAAAAGATCTTCATGACCCAGATAATCACGATGGTGTGATCACTCACCTAGAGCCAGACATCCTGGAATGTGAAGTCAAGTGGGCCTTAGAAAGCATCACTACAAACAAAGCTAGTGGAAGTGATGGAATTCCAGTTGAGCTACTTCAAATTCTAAAAGATGATGCTGTGAAAGTGCTGCACTCAATATGCCAGCAAATTTGGAAAACTCAGCAGTGGCCACAGGACTGGAAAAGGTCAGTGTTCATTCCAATCCCAAAGAAAGGTAATGCCAAAGAATGCTCAAATCAAGTCTGCCATTTAGGAGAATCACAAAGTTAATAATGTAAAACAATAAAAGTAATATAAGCCTGCCCTTTTCTGTAACATTAGTTTTCTGGGGCAGTAAGGATGGATAGCTTTAGAACCAGAATCCTGGAACTGAATCCCACCTCTGCTGGTGGGTGGGTCGGGTCAGTGGAAAGTCATGTGCTGGGCAAAAGTGATAGGGATAGGCAAAAGGAAATAAGACTATCACCCTTCTCCAAAAAAAAATTCATGAAACTCAAGTGTAAGACTTGGATACCTGAGTATGACTATATGAAAAACAACAAAGGCAAAGACATGAAACTGGGGCAGACAGATCCAGACCACGTGGACAGTATGAAGACAGTGTGTCAGTTACCAAAGGAAGGGGAAATCTATGGTCAACCCTGGATCAGATGCCTCATGGTCGGGTAAGCAGGAGATGACACAGAGAAGGAAAAAGTGCAATGGCCTAACATTTACTGCACATCTGTGAAACGAAAAGCATTTCACATAGACTGTCTAATTTAATTTTCAAGTTCTCCCCTTTAAAGTAGGTAGTGGCAAATAAACCTGGCTTTACCCAATGAGCAAACTGTAGCTTATGAAGATTAAGTAACTGGAAAGGTACCCCAAATAACACACTGGCAAAGGTAGGATTCAATTCCAGGGTTCTGGTTCTAACAATACCTGTCCCTGCTGCCCCGTAATACGGATGTCACAGAAGAGGGTGGGCTCTGGATGCTAGGTTTGGTCTGAATATGCTGCAAGAAGAACCCACTGGAGATTTCTGATAATCAGGAGGGAAGAGATCACAAGAAAATACGTGTCTTTGATCTAACGGCTGGTGCTGGTAGGAAGTACAACAGTGGAACGGCTGAAACAGAAAAAACAGTACTAGGGCCATGTCTGTGCTCTGCTGTATCGAGGCCACCTGGAATCCCTGGGAGGTTTTAGATGCTCTCCATTCTCTCTCCCTGATCAACAGGTCCAGTTCATCTATTCTGAGCCCTTTGGACTTCACTAAGTCATTGAGAGAGACCCAAAACCAATTTCATAAAAGTAAATCGAACTTCTACTCAAACAGCAGAACCACTGCAGCAGGGCAGCAGAAATAAGATCACTCCCAGGTAGCCTTGGACTTGGGCTTGCAGCCACCTGAAGAGCTGAGGACCTAAACTACACTGGACCTAGGATTCAGTGAGATCAATACTATCCCAAGCCCCCTACAAAACACCAACTAGAAAATTTTGCATCTTTTTCCCCCCAATAAGAGCTTAGGGGTTGAAAAGGGCTTCCCTGGCAGCTCAGTGGGTAAAGATTCTGCCTGCCAATGCAAGAGACATAGGAGATGTGGGTTTAATCCTTGGGTCAGGAAGATCACCTGGAGAAGGAAATGGCAACCCATTCCAGTATTCTTGCCTGAATAATCCCATGAACAGAGGAGCCTGGTGGGCTGCAGTCCAAAGAGCAGGATGAAACTGAGCACAACAGCTTTACTTAGATACAATTCACACAGCATACACTCACCCATTTAAAGTGCACTATCCAATGGTGTTTTAAAATATTCATAATAAAAAGTGCAACCATGATGTCACTGCTAGAACGTTTCCTTACCCCCCCAAATAAATCTGATACCCATTAGCAGTGACTCCCCATTTCTCTAACAAACTCCTAAGCTGCAGGCCACTCGTCTATTTTATGTCTTTACAGGCTTGCCGGTTCTGTACATTTCATATTAAAGGAATTATACAATGTGTTCTTTTTGTGACGGATTTCTTTTTCTCCACATGTTTTCAAGGCCCATCCATGTTGCAGCATGTATCGATTCTTCCTTCCTGTTCACTGCTGCTGCTGCTAAATTGCTTCAGTTCTATAGGACTCTGTGCGACCCCCATAGACGGCAGCCCACCAGGCTCCCGTCCCTGGGATTCTCCAGGCAAGAACACCGGAGTGGGGTGCCATTGCCTTCTCCCTTCCTGTTCACTGCCAAACAATATTCTACCGTACAGATAGGGGCAACGTCCTCCTGGCTCACTGATATCTTTCTTTCTCCTTTCCCTCTATCAACTAGGCTCATGGCCTTGTTCCTCTTTTTTATGTACTCTCTTGGGGGTGCTCTTCCGTCCACACACACACACAAGAGTCTCACATCCACGTCTTCAAGTCACACTCTTCACTCTCCGTAGTGTCTCTGTCTTTGAAGCTGCAGGAACTCACCAACTGCCTTTTCAGCTTGCCAGTGGAACTGGCAAAATGCAAAGTCTCTACTTCGAGGAAGACACTTAACATTTGGGCCCACTGCCAGCTTCCAAATGAGATAATGCACAATACCTCAGTATCTAAACTTGCACCATCAAGTGTTTGCACATGTGGGGCCACTGGCTTGGACAGCTCATGGATGGAACATTTCCATTTCAGCAAAGTTCTATTGAACAATGTTCACCAAACATCTCAAAATTTAGCATTCTATATAAATATTATGGGTTTTTCCAGTAGTCATGTATGGATGTGAGAGTTGGAAGGTGAAGAAAGCTAAGTGCTGAAGAATTGATGCTTTTGAACTGTGGTGTTGGAGAAGACTCTTGAGAGTCCCTTGGACTGCAAGGAGATCCAACCAGTCCATCCTAAAGGAGATCAGTCCTGGGTGTTCACTGGAAGGACTGATGTTGAAGTTGAAACTCCAATACTTTGATTACCTCATGTGAAGAGTTGACTCATTGGAAAAGACCCTAATGCTGGGAAGGATTGGGACAGGAGGAGAAGAGGACGACAGAGGATGACACGGCTAGATGGCATCACCGACTCGATGGACATGAGTTTGAATATACTCCGGGAGTTGGTGATGGACAGGGAGGCCTGGCGTGCTGCGATTCATGGGGTTGCAAAGAGTCAGACACGACTGAGCAACTGAACTGAACTTATACAAACATTATAAATGGAAAGATGGGAAAAAGTGCAATACTTGTACTGAGAATCTTAAGACTGTTTCTAAACAGCACAAATCAAAGAACAAAAGGGATTTTAAAAAGGAATCATGAGCATCAAACATTATTCCTAGTTACTACAGGAATGCAGTGCAGAATCCTTAAAATTCCCATTAACATAAAGGTCATGCTCTGTAAATTCAGTGTGGATAAAGCAATAGAAATAGTTTATAGTCAGTTTCACTTTCTTAATGGTGAGTATCGGCAGTACTTCCCTCCAACCTGTGTTCCAAAAATGATAAGTTCCCAGAAGGGCAGGGTTTTTTTTTGTTTGCTTTTGGTGGTTTTTTTTTTTTTTTTTTTTTTTTTTTGTCTATTGCGTAGATTGCTCTACTTTCCGCATCTGTATATATAATAAGTGCTTAATAAATATTTGTAAAATAAATGTACCTATTTCCTAAGAACACACACCCAGTCTGAGGGTAATATAATCACTGCTAAGACAGTGAACTCTAGGGCTTTCCTTCAGATCCAGGATGTCCCAGACTTATCGCTGACTCGGGCCACTGCACCATGCTATTTCCTCTCCCTGGAGGGCTCGTCCCGTGACCCCCTCCCTTGGTGACTTGCTCTTTTTCTCCAGGAAAGTCGAGTCACATGGCTGGAGAAATATTCTACAGTCACGTTGATCTGAAGTGAGAAGTCACCATTCTGCCACTTTACTGATTTAACCTACTGCATCATAGTGCTAATCATCATTTAAAATGATCTAGTCAGTACATCATTTATCATCTATTCCTACCTCCGGAATATAAATATGAGAGAGACAAGTCTGCCAGTCTTGTGGAATTCACAAGTGCTGGGGCCACAGAAGATGTTCCACAGATGTGAGGGTGATCACTCTACTACAAGCATGAGCATTCTCAACATAAGTTGCATTAACTGCATTTGTTAGCTCAGCTCCTCCATCCATTAAATTATCATACTATCTTGGTTTGGTCCACAATACCAAGAATTATTTTTCACCCTTTCATGCACTAAGCTTTCAAATTTAACGGAATTACAGCAAACTTTACTCAGACTTACTGCAGGTGTTCTATATGATTTATTTTTTAAGCAGCAGCTACTGGCTAAAGTTTGAGATCATAATCAAAATTCAGATTCATTTTGAGATCAGGGAACAGCAGAAGTAAGATATCTGAAGAAAAATGTAGATGTTACTGAGTTAACAAGGTATCATGTTAACTTCAGAAAATCTGAACTACAGCATAATTCTTAACCAGTCAAAAGTCTGGGACAAACTTCTCAAAGCAGCCTGCAAAGCAGAGGCCTGTCCACATGCCAACACACTGTTTAACACTGCTATAAGTCTCTGCCCTGGGGGAATGGGGGCGGTGATCAGGACAACTCCAGAAGAACTGTTCACCTCCATTATCACGGAACAGCACAGCATTTCATAACCATTTCCTTTTCTTCCAGATGCTGTGCAAGTTTTAATGATATATAATTATGGTCAGAATATGTTGATCTGAATTAAACAAAAAGTAACGAATGTCTATAAGAGCCAAGCAAATGTAAGAAACTTAAGAGAAAAAAATATACAGCATTTGACTGGAAGGGCATTTTTTTTTTCTTTTTGTCTGAATTTAAGGAAAGTAACAACCTAAAAAACAAGAAGGGCGGGGTATGAAGGCATCCTGGAATATTTTATGTACCTGCAGCCAATTAAGGGCAGGTACTCAGATGGTAAAGAATCTGCCTACAATGCAGGAGGCGTGGGTTCGATCCCTCGGGAAGATCCCCTGGAGAAGGGAATGGCAACCCAATTCAGTATTCCTCCCTGGAAAATTCCACGGACAGAGGAGCCTCGTGGGCTAGAGTCCATGGGTAGCACAAGAGTCGGACACGAAAGAACGGCTAACACTTTTCGGCACTGAAAAGATCAAAGAAAGGCTGCATATCAAACTCTCCTTGCCAAACCGAAAACCAACCACGATGAGCCTTCGAATAAACAGATGGCTCCTTTACTACAGAAATATATGTCTTCAGTTGTTCTGTATTCTCGAGGAGAACTTTAAAGCGCGTTTTCTAAATCCGTGGGTTCAAAAGAGGAAGAGGTCAACTGGTGTCCAGCCCGAGGCAGACGCTGGATTCCAGAGCTGGGGCGGAGCGGCTCGGGCACCAGCCCCGCCCGGGAGCGCGCAGCCAGCCGGTGCGCCGGGGCGAGCGCTGCCGGGGCGGCCTGGGGCGGAGGCGAGGCTGCAGCGCAGCCGGCGCTGGGCGGGCCGGGCTGCCAGAGCCGGCTGGACCCGCCCGATCCCGCGGCGCACCCGCACCAGCCTGCCCGGCTTGCGGAGCAGCGCGATCCCGGGCAGGGTTAGCGCCGGCCCTCCGACTCCCGGGAGCCTGCCGCAAAGCGCAGGGGCGGCGGCCACCTGACAACGCGCACAAAAAACAAGGTGGCGCGGCAGCTACGGGGACACGCGCTTTCGGGGCGCCCCGCCAGGGACACCCCCTCCAGAGGCTCCTCTTACCCAGACCTCCTCGGCTTCCTTCTCCTTCTTTAGCCTCGGGGACCCAAGGGCCCCTGAGCCCCCAGCTACGATTCTCAGCGGATGGGTGGCGGCGCTGGAACGCCCACTGCGCATGCCCGCAATACCTCCCAGGGAAGGAGGCGGGGCTTCCCCCCTCTCATTGGCCAGTGGAGTTGAGTGACAGCTGCCTTCCCCGCCCCCTCTGGTTCTAAGCTAAGGAATAGGGGTTCCTGCAAAATTACACAGTACACAGGAGGTGTTCTTTGAGGTCTTAAGTGCGGATGGCGAACGCCCTAGTTTGCGTGTAAAAACAAGAGGGAATGGAGAGCTGCTGTTTCCTTTACCGGGTGATTTCGGCCTCCCTAGACTTCAGGCCGCGTCATCAACTCAAGCCTATCTTTTTTCCCAACACTTAACTCTACAGTAGACCATATTCGCAGGTCCATTAAAAAAATGCAAACGTATAAATATGCAGTTCTAACAGGAACAATGAAGGCATAAACGAAGAGTAATTTCCTTGTGCTCTCTTAGACAAGTTTTCATAGCATCCTTGAAAGGCAGGAAGTAGTTTTCACAGAATTTGAAGTGAGCAGAGAGAGAATGTTCTTATGATAGATATTCAAATATAAAGTAATCGTTAGATAAAAAGCATCAGTTACTTCAGGTGAAAGAAATAACAAATTAATTAGTGAGGTCTTTGTACTGGGGCTTCTCAGGTACTGTAGTAGTAAAGAATCTGACTGCTAATGTAGGAGACCCGAGAGACACAGGTTGGACCCCTGGGTCGGGAAGATCCCCTGGAAGTGACAACCCACACCAGTAGTCTTGCCTGGAAGATTCCATGAACAGAGGAGCATGGTGGGCTGCAGTCCATGGGGCTGCAAAGAGTTGGACCCAACTGAGCACAAAGCACATATTTGTCTTTATTAAGGCAAAAGTATTTTCTGAAAGTATCATCAGGACATCAAAATTCAGATGAACTAAGGTGGAAAAGAAATCTAAAGCCAGAATACTTTGAATTGGTACCACCCAAGCAAATTTTTGGAGAAGGATGTGGCAACCTACTCCTATATTCTTGTCTTGAGACTTCAAAGGACAGAGGAGCCTGGCAGGCTACAGTCCATGGAATGCAGGGAGCTGCACATGACTGAGGGGCTGAAACTTTTACTTTCACTTTTCAAGCAAATTTTAGGTTGTTTGTAATTATACATACAGATGTACTTAAATGAGTGAGGTCACCCAAGGATAAGAAACATAAGAGGCTCTTCATTTGTTTTTCATTTTTCTCCTTTAAACAGAGAAATGGGAACAAGAAATATTTTATTAAAAAAATTTTTTTTTTGGCTATACTGTGTCTTTGTTGCAGTGCTCAGGCTTTCTCTTGTTGCCCCATGGCATGTGGGATCCTAGTTCCCTGACCAGGGATCGAGCCTACATGCTCTGCATTGAAAGGCAGATTCTCAACCACTGGACCACCAGGAAAGTCCCCAAGAAATATTTTCTATTTCTTATTTTTCCTGAAGAATACTGTGGTATAAGTGTGACAATAGACAGCAACTTCTACTTGCCTTCTGTTAAGAGGGGACAATAGAAAAGATGGGCAGATTGTCAGACAAAAGGCACACAACCACTTCTAAAGGGGCAACATGATTCAGCTAGAGCTGATTGTAGACTTTTAGGAATATTGGCCCAATATAATCAAATTATCAGCTTTGTTGAGATATAGTGGAGATTCTGATTTTTATGTGAAAATTTTTTTCCAGTATTCTTACCTTTTAATAAAACATTCTGTAATCAAATAAAATATGTATTTCAGCTTTTGTAATAGATGATAATTTCAGCCACTGAGTATTAAAACTGGAGAAAACCTAACAGAAAAGCTAACTCTTATTTCCCCATTTGACAGATGAAAAAAAATCTGAAACCCAAAGAAGCATCATCAAAATCACACAAATAATTATGAGAAGCACAGGTCCAGGTGACCTAATTCAGCATCTTGATTTCTTCCTTTATTTCATTCAGCAAATACTCACTGATGCTCTGCGCTGTGCTAGGTGCTGTGTGAAAATGAAGTCATTCAGTGGTGTCCGACTTTTTGCAACCCAATGGACTGTAGCCTACGAGGCTTCTCCATCCATGGGCTTTTCCAGGCAAGAGCACTGGATTGAGCTGCCATTTCCTTCTCCAGGGGATCTTCCCGACCCAGGGATTGATCCCAGGTCTCCCACATTGCAGGCAGACACTTTACCCTCTGAGCCACCAGGGAAGCCCAGGTGCTGTGTGAGGCACTGCAAAACTCAAAATGAGGAGGATAAAGTAGTTTCCCTCGAGGAGTGAGATCTTTCCCAGAACACTGCAAGAGATGCTGTGATTTGTACCCAGCACCAAGGGAGCCCAGAGATGAGGATCACTTATGGGGACAGGGACCATTCCAAAAAAGGAAGAGTTACTAGAATCTTGAAAAATGTGTAAGAGTTTAAGGGAAGACAAGATGGGAAAGGACATTCCAGTCAAAAGGAAGAACACATAAAATGTAAAATCACAGTCAAGTGCCCACTCTCAGGGGTCGAACATAGAATATCTCTCCATCTGTTTATGTCATCTTTGATTTCTTTCATCAGCATCTTATACTTTTCTTTGTACACTTCTTTTGTCTCCTTAGGTGAGTTTATTCCTAGGTATTTTATTCTTTTTGTTACAGTGGTGAATGGGATTGATCCCTTTATTTCTCTTTCTGATTTTTCATTGTTAGTATATACAAATACAAGTGATTTTATTGTATTGTTTCTTGCAACTTTGGTAAATGCACTGTTTAGCTCTAGTAATTTTCTGATACTATCTTCAGGGTTTTGTCTGTATACTGTCATGTCATCTGCAAACAGTGAGAGCTTTACTTCTTCTTTTCTAATCTGGATTTCTTTCATTCCTTTTTCTTCTCTGATTGCTGTACCTAAGGCTTAAAAAATATGAATAATAGTGGTGAGAGTGGGCACTCTTTTCTTGTTCCTGATATTATGAGGTATGTTTTCAGTTTGTTGCTGTTGAGAATCATGTTTCCTGTAGGCTTACCATAGATAGCCTTTAATATCTTGAGGTAGGTTCCTTCTATGCTCATTTTTTTGAAGAGTTTTAATCATAAATGGGTGCTGAATTTTGTCAAAGACTTCTTCTGCACCTCCTGAGATGATCCTATGCTATTTATCTTTGAATTTGTTAATATGGTGTATCACATTGATTGATCTGCATATATTGAAGAATCCATGCATCCCTGGAATAAACCCAAGTTGATCATGGTGTGTCAGCTTTTTAATGTGTTCTTCAATTCTGTTTGGTAGAATTTTTTTGAGGATTTTTGAATCTTTGTTCATCAGTGATATTGGCCCATAATTTTCTTTTTTGTGTGTTGTCTTTGTCTGGTTTTGGTATGAGGCTGATGGTGGCCTCGAAGAATGAGTTTGGAAGTGTTCATTCCTCTGAAATTTTTTGAAAGAGTTTTAGAAGGATAGGCATTATCTTTTCTCTCTTATTTGGTGGAATTCACCTGTGAGGCCATCTGGTCCTGGGCTTTTGTGTTTGGGAGATTTTTGATCACAGTTTGATTTCAGTGCTTGTAACTGGATTGTTCATAATTTCTTTGTTTCTGGTTCTTTCTTGGAAGATTGAGCTTTTCTAAGAATCTGTCCATTTCTCCCAGATTATCCATTTTATTGCCATATATTTGTTCGTAGTAGTCTCTTACAGTCCTTCGTATTTCCTCATTGTCTGTTGTAGCCTCTCCTTTTTCATTTCTAATTTTGTTGATTTGATTCTTCTGTTCTTGATGAGTCTGGCTAAGGGTTCGTCAACTTTGTTTATCTTCTCAAAGAACCAGCTTTAAGTTTTATTAATCGTTACTGTTGTTTCTTTCATTTGTTTTTCGTTTACTTCTGCTCTGATCTTTATTATTTCTTTCCTTCTGCTGTTTTCTGGAAATCTTTTGTTGTTGTTCTTGTTTCAGTTGTTTTAGGTGTAACGTTAGGTTGTCTATATGACGTTTTTGTTTCTTGAGGTAGGACTGTATTGCTATAAACTTCTCTCTTAGAAGCGCTTTTGCTGCATCCCACAGGTTTTGAGTTGCCGTGGTTTCATTGTCATTTGTTTCTGAATGTTTTGATTTCCCTTTTGGTTTCTTTAGTAACCTGTTGCTTATTTAGAAATGTACTGTTTAATCTCCATGTGTTTGTGTTTTTTACAGTATTTTTCTTGTAATTGAAATCTAGTGTCATAGCGTTGTGGTTGGAGAAGACACTTGATATGATTTCAGTTTTCTTAAATTTACAGAGGTTTGATTTGTGACCTAAGCTGTGGTCTAGCCTGGAGAATGTTTTGTGTGCAGTTGAGAAGGTGTATTCTTCTGCATTTGGATGGAAGGTCCTGAAGATATCAATGAGGTCCATCTCGTCAAATGTATCATTTAAGACGTGTGTTTCCTTATTAATTTTGTGTTTTGATGATCTGTCCATTGGTGTAAGTGGATTGTTAAAGTCTCCTACTTTATCGTGTTACTGTCAGATTCTCCTTTTATATCTGTTTGTGTTTGTCTTATGTATTGAAGTGCTCCTGTGTTGGATGCATAAATACTTTAAATTGTTATGTCTTCCTCTTGGATTGATCCCTTGATGTATCTGTAGTGTCTTTTCTTATCTCTTGTATATTCTTTAAGGAATACTTTGTCTTATATAAGGATTGTTACTCCAGCTTTCTTTTGTTTTACGTTTGCATGGGATATATTTTTCTATCCTCTCGCTTACAGGCTATCTGTGTCTTTAGGTCTGAAGTGCGTTTCTCGTAGACAGCATATATTTGGGTCTTGTTTTTGTATCCATTCAGCCAGTCTGTGTCTTTTGGTTGGAGTATTTAATCCATTTACTTTTAAAGTAATTGTTGATTTGTATGTTCCTATTGCCATTTTCTTAATTGTTTGGGGTTTGTTTTTGTGGATCCCTTTCTTCTCTTATATTTCCTGACTATGTAAGTACGTGTTTAATATATGTTGTGAAGCTGGTTTTGTGGTACTGAATTCTCTTAACTTTTACTTCTCTGAAAAGCTTTTGATTTCTCCATGAATTTTAAATGAGATCCTTGCCAGATAGAGTGATCTTGGTTGTAGATTTTTCCTTCTTAGTGCTTTAAATATATCCTGCCTTTCTCTTCTGGCCTGCAGAGTTTCTGCTGAAAGATCAGCTGTTAAAACATATGGGGTTTCACTTCTATATGACTTGTTGCTTCTCCTTTGCTGCTTTTAATATTCTTTCCTTGTGTTTAATCATTTTTAGTTTGATTAGTGTGTGTCTAGGCGTGTTTCTCCTTTGTTTATCCTGTATAGGATTCTTTGCACCTCTTCTCCAATTTGATTGACTATTTCCTCTTCCATGTTGGGGAAATTTTCCACTGTAGTCTCTTCAAACGTTTCTCATCCTGTGCATTTTTCTTGTCTTCTAGGACTCCTATAATTTGAATGTTGTGTTTTTAATATTGTCCCAGAAGTTTCTGAGAGTGTCTTAAGTTCTTTTCATTCTTTTTACTTTATTCTGCTCTTCAGAAGTTATTTCTACCATTTTATCTTCTAGCTCACTGATCCATTCTTCTACTTCAGATATTCTGCTATTGATTCCTGTTAAAGTGTTTTTAATTTCAGTAATTGTGTAGTTTGTCTCTGTCTATTCTTTAATTCCTCTGTTTAATTCTATTTAATTATTCTGTTTAATTCTTTAATTTTAGGGCTTTGTTAATTGATTCCTGCGTTTTCTCCATTCTGTTTTCAAGGTTTTTTATCATCTTTACTATCATTATTCTGAATTCTTTTTCAGGTAGGTTGCCTATTTCCTCTTCATTTGTTTGGACTTCTGTGTTTCTAATTTGTTCCTTCATTTGTGCAGTATTTCCTTGCATTTTCATTTTTTTTTTTAACTTATTATGTTTGAGGTCTCCTTTCAGAAGTCTTCAAGGTTGAATTCTTTATTTGGTTTGATTTCTGTCCTCCTAAGTTTCATCCAGTGGTTTGTTTAAGCTTAGTATATGGTGAGATTTGCACTAAGTTGTTTTTTGTTTTTTCTGATAGGCAAGTCTGAGGGAGGTGGTAATCTTGTCTGCTGATGATTGGGTTTGTATTGTTTTGTGTGTTGTTTGGATCAGGCGTCCTGCACAGAAGGCTACTGGTGTTTGGGTGATGCCAGTTCTTGTATTCAGGTGGTTTCCTTTGTGGGAGTTCTCACTATTTGGTACTCCCTAGGGTTAGGAGCTCTTTGGTAGCCTAGGGTCTTGGGGTCAGTGCTCCCACTCCAAAGGCACAGGGCTTGATCTCTGGCCAGGAACACAGATTCCATAGGTGGTTTTTCATGGTGCTAAATTGTATTGAAACAAATACCAAATATGATAAACCAAAGATGAACCCCACAGAAATGCCAGTTACAAAATCAAGCAAAGATTAATTAACATAATGGAATATACACATATACACGTACACGCATAAGCAAAATCAAAAACTTTCCAGTAGAAATAGAGTATAATAGATTGACCTGGTGAACAAAGGAAACCAAAAACGATATGTACAGTTAAGAACAAAACTAACAAAAGCACAAACTGGACAACAAAACTAAAGCAAGGTACCAACTGGGGAATAAAGCAATGAGAACAAAACTAAGGAATATGGTGAGATGAAGAAAGGAAAGAAAGAAATGCAAAGTTAAATAGAAGTAGATAAAAAAGATTTACATATATATTAAAGATCAAGTCCAAGGGGGAAAGGCAAACAAAGGAATAAATGTAGAAAAGATAATAGGTTTAAAAGAATTTTAACTAAAATTACAAAAAGAAGAAGGAAAAAAAAAACACCGCAAAACTGCAAAAGGGCAATGTAAACCCAGAGGTTTATAACAGCAATTAAAAAAATGTGATTGAAAAAAAACTTAATTAGATTTCATAGTGATAATAAAATTAACAACTACAATAAAGGGAGGAAACAAAGGAGGGGGGAAATCCAAAAGTAACTACAGAGCTAATCAAAATCTAGGAATAACCAATGTCTTCATTGAGTATCTGCTGTCTGTGTCCTTTCCCTCGCTTGGAGTCACAGGTCACCTCACTTCTCCAAGATGCCCTCAGCATTGCTCTGGTCTCTGAACCTGCTGTGGGGCAGCTCAGACTCTCATTTAGTCCTACTTCTGTGTGTTGTTGCTCAAATGTTCACAGCTGTCAGAACCAGTGCGTTTTCTTTTGTGGGCACTCTCAATGACCTTTTTTATATTCCATAGGCACAGAATCTGCCTAGTTGATCATGTGGATATAATCTGCAGCTTATGCAGCTGGTGGGAAGGTTTTGTGTCTTCTGCCTTAGCCACACTTCCCCCTGGGTTTCAATTGTAGTTTTATTTCCACCGCTCCATGTGGATCTTCCACTGGGGTTTGCTCCTGAGGCTGCCCTGGAGGACTTGGGATTGCCCCTGTGAGGGCCAGGTGTGGGGGTGGTACAGCTGCTAGGGTCTTAGGGGCTCTGCCATCACCACGTTCTCAGGGAGTTGGTGTGTAGGGCAGCAGGAATATAGTGCTCTAGAGGGGTATGGCAACCAGTATAGGCCAATACACTCCAGTATTCTCATGTGGAGATTCCCCCTGACAGAGAAGCCTGGCTGGCCACAGTCTACAGGGTCAAAAAGAGTTGGACACAACCAAAGCAATCCCATGTTGATAGATGCAAGACTTTTTTTTTTTCCTGTGGCAAGTTGGCCCATTGAGGGTTGAGCATGAAGGTGGCTCATCTGCTTATATCCCTCGGACCTTGGCCATGCCAGGTGTGCAAGGACAACGACTGCTTCTGCCTCAGTAGTTATGGCCCTATCAGAGTCTTTTTTTGAGCCTCTGGTAGCTGGTGATGGAACGCCTCTTTAGATATTCTTTCTCTGTAGCTCCATCCATTTGTGCACTTAGACGGCTGCCTTGCCTGGGTCCCTCTCTGTTGTTCTCCACATCAGGCACATAGAGAGGCCCCCTGGCTGGAGTCCTGCTCTGTACATCTGCATGTCATGCACATCAGGGGTCCCTGGGTGGGGTCCTACTCTGTAGTTCAGCACGTCAGGCACTTGATGGCCCAGCCTCTCTATTGTCCAGCTGCTGATGCTGGCCTCGGGGGGAGAGAGGCCATGGTGATGGCTCCACCCTCTAGGTGTGACTCAGCAGTATGGCCTTGCATCCCTGGCTGCCTGGCTTCCCTCCACAGCCACTTCCCACCACAGACTCCTCCCTCACGGCCCCTCAGCCTGTCTCTGCCATCAACAGCAGCCCTCGCCCAGGAACTGCTCCACAGTCCCTAAACTCCAGCCCCCAGCCACTGAGCCTTCCAGGGGCCAACGTCCCTGTCCAGGGTGTGCATGGCTGCGGCACAGACTGCCTGGTTCTCACCCATCCAGGCTGCCGCAGCTCAGCTGCCTCACTCTCAGCCTTCAGCGCTTCTCTGACCCAGCCAGCTGCCCTGCTGTGGGGTCGGACCCTGCCTCAGCTCCACGCCTGCCGAGGGCAGGGCCGCTTCTCCCAACAATGCTGTTTTCCCTTAGGTCCTTCGTCCTGCTGACTGTTGTGTGGTTTTCTATATTCTTTTCCATTGGTCAGGTATTGCTGTCTGCTTTCAGCTGGTGTTCTGCAAGCGCTTCTTTGTCTGAAGGTGTATTCCTGATATATCCATGGAGAGAGAAGTACACCACATCCATCTACTCCTCCACCATCTTGTTCCTTTTGGAATTTAATATAAATTTTTACAACATTTTAAAATATGTGTGATTACCCCTAATGCATAGGTTTGGCACATAAAAGTTTGTTTTTACAACCACCAACCACAGTCTTTCTCCACTATTATGAAATTAACTAGAAGAATGTCTCAATATTATTTTAATACTGAAAATAGTGAAAGTGAAAGTCAAGTGAAAATTTGTAAATGGTGCAATTTTTGCTATCCACAAAACTGAGGAAATGTGGCAAGTCAGTACATTAGGATTATATGTAATTATTTCATGACAATTAGAGTGGGAAAAGTAGGAAGCAGTGTGAACTATCCTCTTCCTGGGCTCTAAAATCGCTGCAGCTGGTGACTGCAGCCATGAAATCAGAAGACGTTTGCTTCTTGGCAGGAAAGTGGTGACAAACCTAGACAGTTTGTTGAAAAGCAGAGACAGCACCCTGCTGGCAAAGGTCCGTATAGTCGAGGCTACGTTCTTCCCAGTGATCACGTACAGTTGTGAGAGCTAGACCGTAAGGAAGACAGAGCACCAAATAACTGACGCCTTTGAACTGTGATGCTGTAGAAGACTCCTGAGAGTCCCTTGGACAACAAGGAAATGAAACCAGTCAATCTTAAGGGAAATCAACCCTGAATCCTCTTCGGAAGGACTGAGGCTGAAGCTGAAATGCCAGGATGAGATGGCTGGATGGCATCACCAATGCAATGGACAGGAACTTGGGCAAATTTCAGGAGATGGTGTGGGATAGAGAGGCTGGTATGCTGCAGTCCATGAGGTTGCAAAGAGTTTGACATGACTAGGCAACTTGAAAACAACAATTAAACGTTTCCCCATCTTTGATAAATACAGGACCACAAAAAGCAGGGCGTATGTACTTTGAGTTAATTCACCGATATGCTTAGGTACCTTCACTATATTGTATGGGACTGCAGAGAGGCTGTTTCCCTGAAATAGCTATGTTGTTCAGTTGCTAAGCCATGTCCAACTTTTTATGACCCCGTGGACTGCAGCATGCAACCTCCTCTGTCCTCCACTATTTCCCAGAGTTTGATCAAATTCATGTCCATTGAGTCAGAGGTGCTATGTAACCATCTCATCCTCTGCAGCCCCCTTTTCCGTTTGCCTTCAATCTTCCCAGCATCTGGATCTTTTCCAGTGAGTTGACTCTTCCCATCAGTTGCCCAAACTATTGGAGCTTCAACCTCAACATCAGTCCTTCCAAAGAATTTTCAGAGATGATTTCCTTTGGGATAGGCTGGTTTGATCTCCTTGCAGTCCAGGAGACTCTGAAGAGTTTTCTCTAGCACACATTTGGAAAGCATCAGTTCTTCAGTACCCAGCCTTCTTTATGACACAACTTACATCCATATGTGACTACAGAGAAACCATAGCATTGATGATATGGACCTTTGTCAGCAAAGTGATGTCTCTCATTTTTCATATGCTGTCTAAGATTGTCATAGCTTTCCTTTCAAGGAGCAAGTTGGGTTTTAATTTCATGGCTACAGTCACTATCCAGAGTGTTTTCAGAGCCCAAGAAAATAAAATTTGTCACTGTTTCCACTTTATCCCCTTTTATTTGCTGTGAAGTGATGGGACTGGATGGCTTGATCTTAGTTTTTTTAATGTTGAGTTTCAAGCCAACTTTTTCACTCTCATCAAGAGGCACTTCAGTCCTTTGCTTTCCTAGCATTAGAGTGATATCATCTGCATATCTGAGGTTGTTGATACTTCTCCTAGCAGTCTTGATTCCAGCTTGTGATTCATCCAGCTCAGCATTTCTCATGATATACTTGGCATATAAATTAAATGAGCAGAATGACAATATACAGCCTTCACGTACTCCTTTCTAGTTTGGAACCAGTCAGCTGTTTCATGTCCGATTCTTACTTTGCTTCTTGACTTGCATACAAGTTTCTTGGGAGACAAGTAAGGTGATCTGGTATTCCCATCTCTTTAAGAGTTTTCCACAGTTTGCTGTTTTCTACGCAATCAAAGGCTTTAGAATAGTCAGTGAAAGAGAAGTAGGTGTTTTTCTGGAAGTGCCTTGCTTTCTCTATGATCCATCAAGTATTGGCAATTTGATCTCTCATCCCTCTGCCTTTTCTGATGCCAGCTTGAACATCTGGAAGTTTTTGATTCATGTACTACTGAAGCCTCGCTGGAAGGATTTTAGTCATAACCTTGCAAGCATGTGAAGAGAGTAATTGTATGGTAGTTTGAACATTATTTGACATTGCCCTTCTTTGGGATTGGAATGAAAGCTGACCTTTTCTAGTCCTGTGGCCACTGCTCAGTTTTCCAGATTTGCTGATGTACTGAGACTAAGACTTCTTATCTCTCCTTGCTAGTTTCTGCATTCAATTGGGTATATCTCCCTTTCTCCCTTTCTGCCTTGCCTTTCACTTCTCTCCTTTCCTCAGCGATTTGTAAAGCCTTCTGGCATTTCTTTTTCTGTTGAGATGGTTTTGGTCACTGATGCCTGTACACTGTTACAAACCGCCATCCAGAGTTCTGTAGTCTCTCTATCAGATCTCTTGAATCTATTCATCATCTTCATTGTATAATCATAAGGGATTAGATTTAGATGTTACCTGAATGGCTCACTGATTTTCCCTCCTTTCTTCAGTTTAAGCCTCAATTTTACAATAAGGAGATGATCATATGAGCCACAATCAGCTCCAGGTCTTGTTTTTGCTGACTGCATAAAGCTTCTCCATCTTTGGCTGCAAAGAATTTAATCCGTCTGATTTCAGTATTGACTATTTGGTGAAATCCATGTGTAGAGTCATCCCTTATATTGTTGGAAGAGGGTGTTTCCTATGACCAGTGTGTTCTTTTGGCAAAAGTCTGGTAGTCTTTGCCCTGCTTCATTTTATACTCCAAGGCCAAACTTGCCTGTTAACTCCAGATATCTCTTGACTTCCTACTTATGCATTCCAGTCCTCTATAATGAAAAGGACATCTTTTTTTGTTGTTGGTTCTAGAAGGTCTTGTAAGTCTTCAGAGAACTGTTTGACTCCAGCTTCTTCAGCATTAGTGGTTGGGGCATAGACTTGGATTACTGTGATGTTGGAACGGTTTGCCTTGAAAACGAACTGAGATCATTTTATTGTTTTTATGATTGCACCCAAGTACTGTGTCTTGGACTCGTTTGTTGACTATGAGGGCTACTCCATTTCTTGTAAGGGATTCTTGCCTTAGAAGAAATAATTCTACAGTAGTCGATATAATGGTCATCTGAATTAAATTCACCCGTTCCTGTCCATTTTAGTTTACTGATTTCTAAAATGTTGATGTTCACGCTTCCATGTTGTGCTTGACTACATCCAACTTGATTCATAAACATAATATTCCAGATTCCTATACAGATTGTTCTTTACAGCATCTGACCTTTCTTTGATCACTAGATACATCCACAGCTAAGTGTCCTTCTTGTTTTGTCCAGCCCATTTAATCCTTTCTGCAGCTGTCCATAATTGCCCTCTGATCTTCCCCAGTAGCATATTGCATTCCTTCTGACTTGGGGGGCTGATCTTCTGGTGTCATATCTTTTTGCCTTTTCATACTGCTTGTGAGGTTCTCCAGGCAAGAGCACTGAAGGGGTTTGCCGTTCCCTCCTCCAGTGGACCACATTCTGTTAGAACTCTTCACTATGACCCGTCCATGTTGGATGACCCTGCAGGGCATGGCTCATAGCTTCATTGAGTGTTGCAAGCCCCTTCACAAGGCTGGGGTCCATGAAGGGGCTATATGCTGTTTTAAAGCATGGTAGGCCACGTGGAACACTTGTCTGTGATTACTGTCTGGAAGAGAAGTGAGAATGCCACAAAATTGTTTTCCCAAAATACTAGAACTGATATCCCTCATAGAAATACATTCAGGTAAAGGCCTTTTATTTTTAACTGCATCAGGCAGTGTAAATATGTTAAACTTTCACGTTGCTCATGATTTTTTTTTTTAAATATTAACTCTGGTTAGTTAGCCCAGATTCATCTTTTATCTTATCCCCTTTCAGTCTGTCTCACTTACCTTTTTAGCAGAGAGGTGGCTCAGACAGTAAAGAATCTGCCTGCAGTGCGGGAGACCCGAGTTCAATTCCTGGGTTAGGAAGGTCCCCTGGAGACAGGAATGGCAACCCACTCCAGTATTCTTGCCTAGAGAATTCCATGGATGGAGGAGCCTGGCAGGTCATGGTCCATGGGGTTGCAAAGACTCGGACACAACTGAGTGACTAACGTATTTTATATTTGTTAAAATCATATTTGTATCAATCCAACACTTTGAAACTGTTAACTCCCACCAATTGGACTACAAGGAGGTCAAAACAATCAATCCTAAAGGAAATCAACCCTGGATATTCATTGGAAAGAGTGAAGCTGAAACTCTAATACTTTGGCCACCTGATCACAAAGAGCCAACTCATTGTAAAAGACCCTGATGCTGGGAAACACTGAAGGCAGGAGGAGAAGGGGGCAGCAGAGGATGAGATGGTTCAGTGGCATCACCGACTCAATGGACATGAGTTTGAGCAAGCTGCAGGATATAGCGGAGGACAGTGCAGCCTGATGTGCTGCAATCCATGGGGTTGAAGAGTTAGAGACTAAACAACAACAGGCAGCACATAATCAGAGTTTGGGGAACAGGCTGAAGGCCCTGAGCCCAGGTCAGTTTGGGGGGCCCTTGAAGCTTCACTCCTTTTAGAGCTGCGTGAGTTCTATGTGCTTGCTGAGGTCTCAGGTCAAGTGGGCTGCAGATAGAGGATCTTGGTCACCAACAATGGGCTTTTCCACAGAGCTTGCATCAAATCTCTGTGCTTACATGATTTCTAATGATCATCTCCTTTGCTTTGCAGAGAGTCCTTCTTACTAGCTTGATGAGATCATCAGAGAATAAGAGCACTGTTCTCCTTGGTTTGGGCTTCCAGCTGTTCCAGTTAGCCTGGTATGATTTTGGATGTCAAGCATGGTAAGTCTCTGCGATAGATCCTCATGACAGATTTATCTTTTAGAGGAGCTTGAATTAGTTGGGTGTTGATGCAAACATAGTAGGAGTTAATTTACTAGCTTAGTGTATTTAAAATTTCAAAAACTCTTTAGACTTAGTTTGAGGAAGGGTATAGCTAGATAATTCTGCATTACAGATTGCCTTCACCTCAGCAAGCTTTCAGTGAGATGGTACTTAACTAAATATAGGTATCTCTTTCTCCAACCCTCCAAAACAAATTTTATGCCTAATTGTTAAACTCATATGTCAGTTTTTGGTGAGAGCACATATAATCAAATACAACAAGAAAACAAGGGGAAATGACTGATTATGGCAGGATTTACTACTCTGGTTAGCTGAGTGACATTGGACAGTGACATAATTTTTATAATATAAAGTATGTGAGTTAGATGAACACTAAGATCTCCTCCAAAAGCTTCTGTACCCAGAGGCAGTTATCCCTTCTAACAATTAGATTCCCGTTAATAGGAAAGCAAGTCAAATTAAGCCCTGTGGAATAAGAAAAATAAAAAGAAGTAAGTGTGGTTTTGTTGTGTGGCAGTTTCCTTATGTCCTATTACCAAATACTACAGTTCATACCTTCATTTAAAATGTTTGAGTTGGTCCTTATTTTACAACCAGAAATGAATGACACAGTTTAGAACTAGAAATGCTTTAGGTAGCTAGTGGTTGATTGTTCTTGTTCTTGGAAACCTTCATTTTAGTCTTATGAACTTTGGTTCAGCAGCTGATTCTATCTACCTAAAGGGTTTATCCTTTTAAGTAAGGTTATTCTTGTCATCCCCAACACACTCTAGCCATACAGGTTTTTAGCTCGTTTGGCACTGGACTTTAATACTAACACACACATAAGTTCAAAGGAACATAGGTTCCTTTCATTGAGACAGAGGTCTACAGCAAGCAGATTTGGAAGTCTGCAGGATGTCATCCTGAACTTCAGGTGTCCTTTTTTTTTTTTTTTCTGTTGGGTGCACACAACACTTTATTGAGGGGAGAAAACTGAGCAGCCTAAGGGCGATTTGGAGGTGAGCCTTTGAAAAGTACAAAGAAAAAAGTGGGAAGTTAGTGAGAAAAAATGTGAATTTATAGAAACAAGAAATCCATTTGAATTTCACTGAGCTTGCATTTAAAGATGGCAATAGAGAAACCAGGAAGAAAAACATATTTTGACAAGTTAGATAAAGAAACGAACCTTTCCCAGCTCCTGAACAGTGTGCTGTGTAACTTTCTAGATTAAAAAAAGAAAATTTCCAAGAGGAAAAAAACACATAGAGCTTAATGCAAGACAACAGACAGCATTTTGTGCTTTTGCCGCCTGCACTCTGTACAGCACTCTCACCGGGGCTGGCCTGCTCCCTGACCACAGTCTGACCTGTCATTGCAGGATGATGTGGGCAGCAGGGATTGTGGCCCCCATGTCCAGCATCACATTCCCAGCAGTCAGTACCCTCGTCTCTTGGAATGCAGAGTCAGATCAGCAAGGTGAGGTCACTGTCTCCCTCACTGTTTCTTTCCCTCCGTGGAGAACGTATCTGCCAGAAGCATGAGCATCTCTGAGTGTCTTTCCACATCAGCAGAGAAACAGGTTACAGCTGTGTGGTCCCTGCTGCACAACATACCTCTTTACTTTGGCAAATAGGAAAATTCTCTTTTCCTTCTTGGTTTGGTTTTATACTCATATTTTTGATATCTGGACACAGCAAGTCAGAATACTTAGAAATACAACCATCTAACTTCTCTTTTCAGTTTTGACTCTTCTTTTATGTTACTGTCAGAATTTACTAGACTGTACTCCTATTTTAACAAAAATCTGTTAAATAATGACAGACTAGCTAGTAAAACAATGAGTTCTTTATTTAATCACTGTAATCACTGAAGTTTCTTTAATTTGGAATCACTCAAAGTCCATTATTCACTCAGTTTAGATAATGATTCTTTGAGCAGATAAAGAGCAGATAAATCTGTGTAGTTCTTGAAAATTGGATGCAGAGTGAGAGACAAAAGTAAGACATAGGACTATGTAGAGTAGCACTGTAAATGTCTAGACTCTTCATCCTTCTTGTGCCTCTGGCTTCCCTATGAGGGACTTCTTACTGCTGGAATTAATTATTTTCCTTCTCCATCCCTTAATGATTTACCTGACTATAGTCAGGAAATAGTGAATTTTAGAAGAAAAGAAGTTTTTATGTCTTAGACATCTTTAACAAGTTTCAAAAAAAAAAAACTAGATTGGAAAAGATAGTTTACTGGTTGCACTTACTTTTTCAAATTAGCCATTTTATTCATATCTACTTTTGTTTTTTAATTTTTTTTTTTTACAACAGATCCGTGCTGGTTCTCTATTTTAAACATAGCAGTATCATCTGAAGACCTCAAATCTGCGTGTTTCCCTGATTATGGTCACTTAGTTGACTGCATCCTTGGGAGATGTTGTGGTTGAAGTAAAGGCATGAGCTATCTGTGAAGAATGGGCACGGCCTTGGCTCTAAGAGACTCTTATCTTGTCTCTCAGGGCATGAATTTGCTTTGGCTATTTTTATGCTTACATGTATTAATACAGATGTTTCTAAATGTCAGCATATCTACTTATTAGAACACAGTATATTAGGTTGAATTATATTTGACTGTTGTTGACTTACAGAAACATCCATCTGATGAATTAAGCTAATTTTTTAGCTGCCACATGAGACACCAGGGATACCTAGAAGTCGACTCTTCTGGGAGTTTCAGTACAGGTGTACTTGGAGCACGGCGATCACTGTGAGGAGCAGAGCCTGTCAGGAGGTGCTGGAGGCACACAGGTTCAGGGCCCCTATGGACTGACACTTGGGCAGGGATACGAGGCAAAGGACAGATGTTTATTGTAAAAGCACCATTAAATAAGTAGAAGAGGAAAATGCCAATCCGAAAAAAGTAGAAATTGCCTATAAATTGAGAGTATTATAATTTTTCATTTTATCATTCCCTGTTTATAGTAAGATCTGTTGTTCAAGGGGAATTCAGCCTCAAAGGGATTTTAGAAACATCGATGTCATTTCATATCCTTGTAGATTTTAGGATAGGTAGCGAGGACAGCCTTATACGGGCATAGAAAAGGACAAGGAAACATTTGTACAATGAATGGATATCAGTATGATAGATACTCAGTCCAGCTTAACCGGTATTTTATAGTTTGAAAGAAAGGGCTCTTTTTTTTTTTTAAGTAATTTTATCTTTATTATTTATTTATTTTAATTTATTTTATTTGGCTGCACAGGTCTTACTTGCAGCATGTGGGATCTAGTTTCCTGACCAGGGATTGAACCCAGGCCCCCTGCATTGAGACTGGAGAGTCTTAAACACTAGACCACAGGGAAGTCCCGAAAGAAAGGGCTCTTAAGTCTCCAATCTTGAGATGCTTTTCTGAGAAGACTGGCTTCCTTCTCTTTGTTCTGACTCAGGAGTTGCCCAGGGTATCATACCTGGAATCAGAGGACTCTGTAATGGCCTGGGGCCAGCCTTGTATGGCTTCACATTCTGCATGTTCCATATGGAACTGACTGAGTTGGAACCAGAGTTGGTTTCTAAAAATGCTGCCTTACAGGTAATTTGGTAATAAGCCTAGTTTCTAACAACTGTATCTGATTGGAGCAGAATCTTGTGAACTTAAATTTGGAAAGTGTTCTTATTTTTCTAATATTACTATTGTATTTGACAGTAGTAGCTGTTGTGTTCATCACTTCTTGGGACGAAGGAAGAATCATTTCAGTGATAATGTCATAGGTAAAATATTTGTCTTGCCTTTGTTCAGATTCTATTTTTACCTACATAGTTTCTCTGGTCAGAATGCGGTCCTCTGGTGAAACTCAGGGCAAATAAAAGCTGAAATGACCGAAACTTCCAGCTACAAATTGAGCTAAAGTGCTTTTTCACCTTTTAGTTGCTGTTACTTTCCTCCTTCCAATCTATGTTCAGTATAGATTTCTGTACAACACTGGAGTTAATGTTCTTACGTATACAGACAACATGATCTCGGGTCACAGGGCACGATCAGAGATAAACAGCTGTGCTGACGTGTTGGGCTAAGCTGTGGGAAAGTGGTGCACAAAGCAGTGATTGGTTGCCCTCCGGTATACTCCAGGCAGCAGGCTTTGTTAGAGTTTGCCATGACAGTTAATGAACATTTGCTAATAAGAAAATAACTCACTTTTCAGTGGCATGGTTTTTATTTTTATTTGTGTGGTTTATCCAGTACTAATTTTGGTTTGAAAGGCTAACCCAATTGTTCCTCTTCATTTGTTTCCACACCCACCAGGGAGCTGTCATCCCAGGCCCACCATTTTTGTTTGGGGCGTGTATAGTTCTTATGTCTTTCCTGGTTGCTGTATTCATCCCCGAGCACAGGTAAGGCAGTGGGATTCAAAAGCACAGCAATAGTATCAGTGGCCGCCTGGCCAGCACTCCAGAACGTGGCTGTGAGGAGGACAGTGAGCCGCTGCTGCAGAACAGCAGCATCTGGGAGCTTTCTTCCCCGGAAGAGCCTGGGCATCAGTGCACTGAGCTATAAATTCTGCGGACAGGAGTCTTCAGACGCCGCCTCTGAGAGCCGTTGGGGAGCCACACCACGTGGAGACTTCATGATGCTGGAGGGGAGATCCTAGTGGCCCGCTTCAGGGCTGAGTTTGAGAAGAAACCCCCTCCACCCTTCTGTCCTCCTCCTCTTCCTCCTTCTGTTCCTTTTCCACCGTTCTTTTCCTTTTCTGTTCATTATGCATTAGAACTAAATAATATGCACCTCTCAAAAAGTTATCTGGGATCCTCATTCAGAAACTCAAATAGAAGAAGTCATCTGTGGTAGAAATGATGGCTTTCCTTTATTAATGTCAGTGGAGGGGTGATCATGTCCTTTTCAAAAGGTGCAGGATTGTAATACAACTGCTGTCTGTTTTGAAACCTGTTCTGCTATGAACAAAGATAACATGTCTTTTTTTTTACTATACTGTTGGATTCTAAGTTAAGCTTCCTAATGCATAATAAATTTGCAGTGGATACTTTTATGTCTTTTGTGTTTCTTTAAAGTAAATGGTACCGTTGATCTTTAGCTTCTCCTTTGGGTGACTTTCAGCTAAAATAAGTTTTTAGTCCTTAAGCTAATGCAAAAGATATGTGTATTTTCAAAATTAGTTTCATTTCAAAATCTTCCAAATGAGTTCGCAACTTTTAAAAATGTTTTAAAAAGCAAGGATACAGTTCCTTGTACACCCATGTTTATTAGCAGCATTATTCACAGTAACCAAAAGGTGGAAATCTCTCACTGGGCGTCCCTTTTGTTTAAAGTCTTAGACTGTGGCTGCCTAAGGACCTCTTTTAAAACGTATCTAGCTTTTCTAGCTCTTGGTAGGCTGACCTGCAAGCTGCTTGCGTCTGTAACTGGAAGTGGGAAAGCCCTGGGTGTCTTCTCTCATCTGAAGCCACATGTAACAGTCCCAGGAATTATACTGATCATCTTTATTTGATACTGGGGAAAACAAGAACCAGGCATCCTTGCTTAGTATCCACGGTTGTGTTTCTGATCGGAATCCCAGCTTGCCCAGGCTCTATCAGTGCCGCTTGAACTTGGGAAGAAGATGGAGCAAGCGGCCCACTCGGCCTGGGGGCAGAGCAGCCGGTCTGCCCTCTGCCCCTGCCCCTGCCCCTGCCGGCCCAGGGCAGGCCTTGTGAGGACCAGCTGCTGGTGGTGGAGGAGGCGCTGAGGAGGGAGGCGTTATGGGACCCGCCTTGTGTGACGTGGTCACATGTGGGTTTTCTTTTTCTGTTTGAGAAAATGACTGGTTGTGGTCTTCCCTCCAGTTTCACTTTAAGGTTGAAAATGAAGATTTTATTCTTAAAGTGGAGCACAGTGATTTTACATTCTTTTTGAAAGCAACAGTTGAGGTTTTCAAAAGACATCTCAGAGAACTCCAGTAGATAAAGCCAAAAAAAGAGAATGTATTCAGGGTGAACTGTGGGCGGGACCCCAAACTGTACTCTGTCTCTCCCAGAGTCTGTACTTGCTGAGACAGGTGGATATAGGACCCCAGGCATCCTGGGGACTGAGGTCCTCAAGTGGCAGCAGAGGTCCGGGCTGAGCCAGCAGCAGTGTGGCCTGTGTCCTGGTGAGTGGAGAGCCTCGAGGGTGGGAGTGGGGCCAGGAGAGGGGCTGGGAGACTCGAAGCAGAGGAAGGGCAGCGCCTGGCAGGGTCTGGGAGGCACTGGCTGTCGCGGCTGGAGGCAGGAACACCTCTGAGCCTCTACCGTGAAGCCCCCACAGAGCAGAGCCGTCTGGCAGCCCAGGGTTGAAATTAAGAGGGCGAGTTCGCAGCAGGTTGAATGGACCCCTGTATCCACATGGGTTCATTAGTGCCTAGAGCGAGGTTGGTCAAGCCCTTGCTAAGCTCGAGTGAGGGAGTCAGTTATGGAGGATCAAGCTCCGGGTGAGAGTGAGGGGCAGCTAGCGCGGAGAATCCTCAGCCTGGTGGGTTCAGGGGTGCCCTTGCAGTAGCCTCACTGGAGGCTCATTTGGGGGTGGAGGGGGCAGAAGCCCACTTAGAAGACATGCTCCTTCTTAGTGGTGGCAGTTGCTCAAGGAGTTTATACTGTTTGGTTAGACTATGAACCAGTACTTTGCAGGGTCATGTTTGACACTGGGCCTGAGCTATGGGCACAGCCTTCTCCTGTACACTACACTCACCCGACATCTTTTTGGGACCCCCTCCCCACTCTCTGCACCATTGAAGGTGGCATGAGCCCAGACCCCTCGTTACCATGGAGCCCCTTGTGATGCGTGGGTGCTGGGTTCCAGGCACCTGGGAGACGTCCTGGAGGCAGAGCCTTCGTGCCATTTCTTCTTGAGACAGTGGTACTGGTGGTACTAGTGTGAGAGGAGACGTCAGTGTGAGGGCGGTATGTGAATAGTGGTGGTCGTAGTGTGAAATAGGTGGTGACAGGTTGGGTACTCAGGTACCTGACTGGGAAACAGCAGTTGCCCCCGAGTGGGGGACTGCCCCCATTCGAGGATGGTTCACAGAAGGGCCCACCCGTGGGCCCTTTTCTCGTGCTGCAACCCCAAGGCAAAGGCCAGGAAGAGGAAGAACGTGGCCTCAGCTCGCGTCCTGGAAGCAGAGTGGCCTACGGTGAGAGCAGCCAGGGGCTGGGCCCGTCGGATGAGTTTCACCCGGCAAAGCGTTGGGGCTGTGTTTCATTTTGTTAGCTTGGATGTGGGCCCTGCTGGCCAGGGCGTTTTGGCCCTACTGAGCAGAATCGACCCCAGCAGGTTGACCTTGTAAGGGGTTGTGCAGGTGCTGCATGAAGGATGGGCGGGGGGCCCAAGAGAAGGGAAACACTGGCTGGAGGAGTCTCAGGGGCATGTGGATCGAGCTAGAGAGTCAGTCCTTGAAGCAGAAATGCTAAGCCCCTTAACGCCTCCCATCTTACAAAGCACAGACCAGTGTGTCCAGTATCTTAATGACAGGTTCCTACTGCTTACCTGTATAACATACACCCTCATACTTCACATGTCCACTACATGCCTCTTACAAGTGTTGGGCGCTGTTCTAGGTGCTGAATACTCAGTATCTAGTAGGAGATACGTAGCCCAGGATTTTCTATTTTGTGCAAAGAAACACAGAAAATGAAAGACTCCATGTCGTTCAGTTTGAGCAACTTCAAGTGGACGGCCCTGTGTGCGCGCAAATTGTGACAAAATACATATTACATGAATTTAACATTTTAAGCAGTTTATTGAATGACTGGGTGACTGCAGGGGAGTCAGGCTACCAGATGGCCTTGGGGTACCAACTGCCTTTTTCCCAGAGAAGCACCCCAAAGCCTGGTGGCCTTGTAGACCTTTTTTCTTCACTGTCCCCAGTGGTTCTAGGTCACTGTGTGTTGTTTAAGAATCTTTTTGATCCACTTTGTTGTCAGGTTTATGTTTAGGAAATTTCTCAGTCTGCCCTGGGTCGTGAGAAGGCAGGCTTGGATTCCAGGTTCTCCCCTGGCACATGCCTGGCAGGTCAAGGTGGAGGCTGAACGGCAGTCTGAATTATGGTGGTCCGTGTGGTCTTGGGGTCAGCTGACCGCCTCTTCTCTGGAGGGCCAAGGAGACCCTCTGAGTGGAGCCTTGAGACTTGACAGGGTCAGTCTTCAGAGCCTCGCTCTCTTTTTCATTTGTGTTTGTGTTTACTCATTTAACTGTTTTCTAGGAGCTGACAGCAGTTTCTGAAGATCTGAATACATGGAGGGAGCAGCTGCTTGCAAGAGATAAAGAAATAGCTGAGCTGAAAGCAGAAACAAACAACAGCAGGGTCAGTAGGGGGATTCTCAGGTGTTGACATTGGCCCCACAGTGGGGGTGGCGGGGGGCGCCTCTGGGCTCCGTATTGCTGTCTTTAAACTCTGTCTCATTTTCAAGTCATTTTTCACATCTTCCCACTGAGCAGACCGAGGTGGATCAGTTCAGGGTTCTCATACCTTGCTTCAAATTTATGATGAGAGCTAATGTAATTTTAGTATATTTGAGGGGGGATTTCTCTTAATGAAATGCTACACTTTGTGTGGGCTATTAGTTCCCCGACCAGGGATTAAAACCCATGACTCTTGCAGAAGTGTGGAGTCTTACCTCCTGGGCCCCAGGGGAAGCCCACTCTAACTCGACACTGAACTGGCGGGATTCCGACTTGCCTTAGCATGGTTTCAATCTTAGCGTGAGGCTGAGAGCAGTTATCGGCCATGAATTCAAGTATGAGAAAGTGTTCCTTTGGCCCCGCCCCACAGCTGCTGCTGGAACACGTGGAGCGCCTGGTCTCCCTGCATTTGCTATCCCTCCAGATGACTGCGGGCAAGCAGCAGGCACAGTCCCCAGCCGGGACGACCAGCGAGGTGGAAGTGCTGAGGACGCTGAAGTTACTCTTCGAGCACCTGAAGGCCCTGGACAAGAAGGTACCAGCCATCCGGCCATCGTGGATGTGCACCCTTGCTGCCTTGTTAGGTGGATGATGCACGTATTTATGTAACTAGCTGACTTTTGAGCTTCTTGAATTCTTGGAAATGTAGTTTTTCTGGAAGAAGTCTGAGTTTTATATGATTAAAAATAGTTGCCTGCATACATGCTCTGTCATGTCCGAGTGTTTGCGACCCTGTGGACTGTAGCCCACCACACTCCTCTCTTCATGGGACTTTTCAGGCAAGAATACTAGAGTGGGTGACCATCATCTACTCCAGGGGATCTTCCGACTCAAGGATCGAATCTGCCCTCTTCCATTGGCAGGCAGATTCTTTACCAGTGAGCCACCTGGGAAGCCCCCAGTTAAAAAGTATTAGTTGACATAAATGTCTCAAGATTTATTCTATTCTGTGTATCAATTTGCAGTTAAAAACTGGATCATAGAATTAATTTAGGGTATCATTTATTGTCCTTTCAAACTTAGAATTTAAAGCTGTTAACAGGCAGATTTTCCTGATGTTAAGATCAATGAGAGATGGTGATCTCAGCCTTGGGAAGGCTGTGTGAGCAAGAGCAGAGCACTGGCGAGACCACGCCTGGCTGCCTCCCTGCCTCCACATCGAGGGCTCTAGGGTAGAAGAGGCCTGGTCCAGGCAGTCCATTGGCAGTGGACCAACATGAGGGCCTCCCTTGCGCTGTGCTGCACCCTGGGTGTGGATTCCTCATTTCCTCAAGTTCTAGGGAGCCCAGTGTGTTCCTTTTTTAAAAATTCGTTTGAACATTCATTCATTTATTGGTGAATAGTTACTTTACACTGCTGTGTAAATTTCTGGTGTACAGCAAAGTGAATCAGTCATATATGTGTGTGTGTGTGTGTGTGTGTGTGTGTATCAGTACATATATCCCTCTTTTTTAGATTTCCTACCCATTTACTTCCCCACAGAGCACTGAGTAGACGTCCCTGAGCTGTACAGTGGGTCCTTACTCATTGACTTTATGCATAACATCAGTAGTGTATGTATGTCAGCCCCAGTCTCCCAGTTCATCCCCCCCCCCCACCTGCCTGTCGAATATATTCCTGATGATGCTGAAATTTCCTTCTGATTCACTCTGGCAAGTCGGGTGATGTCTGTGGAGCCTGTTCTCTCAGAGTGGGGGGAGCATGCTGTGGGGGCTCTGCTGAGGCAGCTTGTGTGGCCATCCTCTCTAATTTTCTGAGGCTCTGCTCCTTGAAGGGATGTGTGACATTGGTACTGGTGGTCAGACAAGTGGAGTAGCGTTTGCTCACACTCAGTTCCTCAGGCCCGTGCTGTGTCACCATGTAGGATCACTATGCTTCTGGCGGTAGTGTCTGCGAGTGTCATGATTTATGAAAAACTACCTAACAGTCAGTGTGAACACAGCAACTGAATAACCCCGAGAATTCGGGGTTCAGGCCTCCTCCTGTGAGCCTCACCTCTCCTTTGGACACAGACAGCGCCCACCTTGTGCCAGCCCTCCCCCGTGAGACTGTCTCAGAGAGAAGCCCTCCAACATGAGTTCCAGCAGGTGTACTTCTTTAGTAGCTTGGTGTGAGGGATTCCATGTGAGAACTCTAAACAGAAATATTTGTGCATGTTTGTATAACCTATTCACAGTACTCTTTGCAGGAGGAGATTAGGTGGCAGAGTTTAATACGTAGAGAATTCTGGAAAAAGCGTTTTAAGACCTTTCCATTTTAATGTTAGGACTTTGCCAACTTTGGTTACTTAGTGACTACTGAGGGCCCTGACATGGATTTTGAGCTGGTGGGCAGGAGTCGCACAGGCAGCAAGTTCTGGTCCTGGTTTGAGCGTTTCATACATGTGGTGGAACTCTGCTTTAGAAGAATTAGGCTAGAGAAGGCTGCTTTCGGTTGTGTTACATGTGACTTCTGTTTCCCCTCATTAGTATTCTTTACTTTTGAGGAAATTGCCTGAGATTTTCCCTACTTTTACCCGAGGAAACGAGCCTCAGAGCTCCCTGTTGGATCTGTTGAAGGTCCCTCCCTGTTCTGGGTCAAGCCTGCCTCTATGGTGTAGCAGACAGAGGTCATGACTTCATGCAGATACCTTCCCTTGTGGAATTCTTGCAATAACAGGGTTGTTTGGTATACTTTTTGTTTGCTGTTTGGTTTTATTATGTAGAAAAGAAGCTTGGTAAACCGAGTGCCCAGACTGAGCGTTAAGACAGCGGGGAACTTCTCAGCAGCTGGCTGCCCGTTGGGAGCTGGGTTCACTGTGACAACAGGCAGGGTTAGAGCTCCAGGCAGATGAGGGTTTGTACTTCCTATGGTTTGGTGAGCCTTCCTAGCTCCTGTTCCCGAGTGGTCTCAGATTATCAGGACTTAAACAGGAAAACCAAATGTTGAGTCTCAAAGACAAAGTGAGTCGGTCTGGTGTGTGACAAAGTGAATCATTGGCCCCACCACAGAAATAACACACTCGAAAGCCATTCAAATGTATGATGTGGAATGCTAATTTAGAGCATTATGATATACAAAATAAGGGCTGCAAAAGGCAGGTGAGAAAATACTACATACCATATGACGCTGTTTTCTGAGGGTTTTAAAGCATATCGTATTGTTTGTGTATGTACATAGAGTAATATGCACCCAGAAAAAATAAGAATGCTGCTTAGAAACAAATGCTAACATCTCAGCAACCTGAGCTTATAGATATTTATTATTTGTTCTTTCTGAACAAAGAATGTGTCTACATGTTCTACATTGAAAGTTTTTCAGAGTAAGATCTGTTAAAAGAATAATTGTGCATTTACAGATATTAGTTGAGTGGCATTTCACCAGGCACACTCTTACCAGGTCTGTATTTCAGAGGAGAGGAAAGCCATAGTTTGGTTTACATGCCGTGGCCATCTGCGGTGGTTCTGGCGATATTTTATGAAGAGTCAGTACTGAACCCTTCTTCCCTTAACTTGTAAATAATGAAAAAGATTCTACAGAAAACTGATCTTCTTTAATAGACAAGACCTTTTTTTTTTTTTTTTTTTAAAAGACCTCCTTGGGGACGTTTGGAAAAACAAATAGTCTGGTAGGAGGTGTTCTGCCCACTGAGACCAAGCCCAGGAACACTGAGAGAAAGTTTACGGTGATGCAGCTTCCGAAAGAGAACTCGTCTAGTAGTCAGGGGCATTTAGGTGTCGTCTCAGCTTCCTAAAAGCAGCAGAGGCGACACACCTGGCCCATTTGATGCTCTGCTCTCCCTTCGTAGATGGAGGATAAAGACCACCAGTTGCTGGAGCACCTGGAGCTGCCAGAGCAGAAGCTGCAGCAGAGGCTGAGGAAGGTGGAGGCACTGAGGAAGGTGGAGGCACTGAGGAGCATGAAGGCAGAGCCGGTGCAGAGGGTGGCTGCGCTCCCCAAGGTGCCGCTCTGGGTTCCCGGGGGCATTCCCCGTCCCTCCAGCTGTCACCCTGTTCCATTCTGGACTGAAGGTCCCTATGGCCACCCCCTTTGCCTCATCTGGGGACCGAAGGTGGTAGGGGGTCATCCCCTACCCTACCCTGCCGCACAGCGGGGCGGACCCTGACACCCCCGCCCGGCGGCCGGGCCCTGTCTTTGCAGAGCTCCACACAGGAGATCGGCGAGGAGCTGGTCAACGGGGTCATCTACTCCACTTCCCTGCACAAGGTCCAGGTGCATGCCCGCACCAGCAAGGGCCAGTGCCAGCTCGGGTGTGAAAATGAGTCTGCCCTGAACCTGCATGAGCCTTGCAAGGTGCGGACCGTGAAGGCGGGCACGCTGGAGAAACTGGTGGAACACCTCGTCCCCACCTTCCAGGGCGGTGACCTCTCCTATGTCATCATCTTCCTGTGCACCTACCGAGCCTTCACCACCTCCCAGCAGGTCCTGGACCTGCTGTTCGAGTGGTATGGAAGATGTGACGCCCTCACGGGCTCATCTCGAAATGGGTGCATCCATCCCTACTCCAGCGAGGATGGTGGACCCCAGGAACAACTCAAAAATGCCATCTCCTCCATCCTGGGCACATGGCTGGATGAGTACCTGGAGGACTTCTGTCAGCCCCCCAGCTTCCCCTGCCTCAGGCAGCTGGTGGCCTACGTGCAGCTCAACATGCCTGGCTCTAACCTGGAGCGCCGGGCCCACCTCCTCGTGGCCCATCTGGAGCACTCGGACCTCAGCGTGGCGGAGCCGAAGGCTCTGTCCCCAGCTCCAGGTCCAGCTCTGAAAGGAGCTGCTGAGGCAGAGCCCACACTAGGCCCAGACCTCGAGCCAGCTCTGGCACTGGCCCCGACACCAGCTCCGACACCAGCTCCGACGCCAGCTCTGACGCCAGCTCCGCCGCAGCCTCCAGAGCTCAAGCCAGCTCTCTCACAAACTCTAGAGCTTGAGTCGGCTGCAGCCCCAGCACTCCCCTGGCCTTTGCCTGTGGCCACAGAGAACAGGCTGAGGGAGGAGAAGCCCTGCCTCATGGCATTCCCTCCTGAGAAGGTGGCGGAGCAGTTGACACTGATGGACGCGGAGCTGTTTAAGAAGGTGGTCCCCTACCACTGCCTGGGCTCCATCTGGTCCCAGAGGGACAAGAAGGGCAAGAAGCACCTGGCTCCCTCTGTCCTCGCCATCGTCAGCCAGTTCAACAGCGTGGCCAGCTGTGTCATCACCACCTGCCTCGAGGGCTGGAGCGTGTCGGCCCGCCACAGGGCCAGGGTGCTGGAGCACTGGATCGAGGTGGCCAGGGAGTGCCGGGTCCTCAAGAACTTCTCCTCCCTCTACCCCATCCTCTCTGACCTGCAGAGCAGCTCCATCCACCGGCTGAAGAAGACATGGGAAGAGGTCTCCAGGGACAGCCTCCATGTCTTTGAGAAGCTGTTGGAGATTTTTTCCCATGAGAACAACTACTCCCTAAGCAGAGAGCTGCTCATCAAGGAGGGGACCTCCAAGTTTTCCACCCTGGAGATGAACCCCAAGCAAGCCCAGAGGCGCCCGAAAGTGGTGGGTGTCATCCAGGGCACCATTCCTTACCTGGGCATGTTCCTCACGGACCTGGTGATGCTGGATACTGCCATGGTGGACTATCTGGATGGGAGACTGATCAACTTCGAGAAGAGGAGGAAGGAATATGAAGTGATTGCGCAGATCAAGCTTCTCCAGTCGGCCTGCGACAATTACAGCATCGTGCTGAAGAGCACTTCGGGGCCTGTTTCTGGGCCATGAAGCGGCTCAGTGAGGCTGAGAGCTACACATTGTCATGTGAGCTGGAGTCCCGCTCCACGTCAGCCAGCAACACCCTCAAGGTCAAGAAGAACACGGTCCGCGTTCACCCGGGCGGCTTCTCCAGCTCCGACGTGGAGGAGATTAGCATGAGCTTCGTCCCAGAGTCCCCCGACGGCCAGGAGAAGAAGTTCTGGGGGTCCACCTCCCAGTCGTCCCTGGAGACCTCTGGCATCAGCTCGGCCTCCACCACGCCCGTGGCCAGCACGCGTACCCACCAGCACTCCGTGTCAGGGGTCTGCAGCTACAGCTCCTCGCGGCCCCTCTACAACCAGCAGGTGGGCAACTCCCGCATCATCCGGGTGACCCTGGACGTGGACAATGGGAACATGTACAAGAGCATCCTGGTGACCAACCAAGACAGGTCTCCAGCTGTAATCCGCAGGGCCATGGACAAACACAACCTGGATGAGGATGAACCTGAAGACTATGAGCTGGTGCAGGTTATTTCGGATGATTGAAAGCTGAAGATCCCTGACAACGCCAAAGTGTTCTACGCCATGAAGTCTACTGCCAACTATGACTTTGTCCTAAGGAAACAGACCTTCATCATGGGGACAAACGTCAGGCATGGAGCCAGCTCGACCTTCACCCGCATGAAGCGGAAGAGACTTAAGATTGCCAAGGGCATCTTTTGACCGGTCCTGAGCTGCCAGCCACAGAGCCGCCCTTTCCAGGGTCTGGCTAGCCAGGCAACTCAGCACTTACAGACTTTAGTGAGCCAGGCCAGGCGGACACCTCCAGACACCCTACCCGCCCAGCCCAGGCCACCTCTAGTCTCCAGTTTCACCCCGAACCTCCCCTTGTGCCGGGATTGACGCTTGCCTGCTGATGGGCTGACCTGGCCTCCCATGGACCCCTCGCAGAAGTGCCTTCTGTGGTCTGGAACCAGAGGACCAGCTGAACCTTTGCCAAGGAGTGTGGCCAGTGGGCCTGGAGCCCTTCTTGCCCCTGGGCCTGGCCCCCCGTACACTTCTCACACACCCTCCCAGGCGTGGACCACTGCCGCCTGTGCCCGGGGGCACCCCCAGGGCACCCACCCACCCACTGGGTCTCACCACTGCAGCTCTCTCCTCCCACCACTTGGGCCTTGTCTCAGGCTGCACCAAAGATTCCATCATCAGGGCCAACCAAGGTGAGGGAGTCCCCCCACTGCCCACTCCAGCCCTCCCCCAAGAGAGGAGAGAGAGAGAGAGTGAGAAACCCCTTCATGGACCAGACTCTCTAACTGGTGACTGAGGATGGTCTCGGCCGAGTCCCGCTGATGTAGGCTCTCCTGGCCCTGCAAGTGCTATTCACCCCTGCATCCTGGGCTTAACGAGACTACACAAGACGGTGTTTAGTGGGAAAAGGAGGGACTGGAGGGGAGGGGGACTGAATATTTGTATTAAAGATGGGGGAAAAAATGTTTACCAGTTGGGGAGGGGCAATATTTATTTGTTGTAATATTTATTCGTTGTAAATAGTAAATGCTAGACTTGAGTCTTATATTAAAATCCTGTTTCTGTCTCTTTCTAATGGGGCGGCCGGGTCTGGGTGGGAGACGCGGACGGGAGCGGCCTTTCTCCCCACTCCAGCCCTGCCGTCCAGGGTGTGCGTGTGTGGCCCCGTCTGCTGATCCAGACGCCCACCTCCTCGGGAGCAGGGCCAGAGGTGGTCGCCCATAGGCGGTGGGCAGGGGCCAGGGCATCCCCATGTTCCAAGAGGCTGCTTGTTACTCTGACCAGCCAGTCCAGGGAGCCACTCGGGGTACAGGTGGACCTCAAGACTGCCCCTCAAACAAACCTGAGGGTGCAGCCTGGGTCCCACGAAAGAAGGCATGGCGCCCAGGTGTGGAGCCTGGTTACCTCGGACGTGGCACTGCAGTCCCACATGCCAAACTGCTGGTCCAGACATGATGTGTGTGTGGGATAGCTGCTCCTGGGCAGGAGGCTAAGCGTAGTTGAGCGGACAGAAGGCGCATCAGCTAAGGGCGATGGTGGAACAGCGATTTGCTTTGAGGTTGCTTTGAGGTCATGTCTGGGAAAAGGAGGCAGGACCTGGGTGATAGTGGGGCAGGGGGGAGATTTGCAGAGAGAAGGGTGTGAGGTGGGAGAGCGGGAGGGCAGAACGGGACCCAGCAGGCCCTCCTTCCTGCGTCTCTGATGGCAGAGCCGCCTTTGCGGTGTGAGAGGCCATCCGGAGAACAGCCCGAGTGCCTGTGCCCGAGGAGAGCCACGGGGGCTGGCCCTCCGGCCCCTGGCTGCCCCTGTGAGCTCCTGCCTGTGGGTGTTCAGACCAGCCAGGAACACGGAGGGCTGGGAACCCACGCCGCCAGGTGAGCTAGTACAGTGATGACCACGGAGGCGGACCCAGCGGCTGCAGAGCTGAAGCATTGTTTTTCCCTTCTTTTCCCTCAGCCTGGCTGATGGAGGCATGGATGTATTGTTTTTCATGTTTGGTTTTGGTCTCTGACTCCATCAGCCCACCCTTGTGAATAACATCACAGGATTGCCTTACGTCCAGTTAAGACCTGAACGTCACCAGGCCTTCTAAGAACTGGATTCTCCTCCTGCCCATTCCTTCAGTACCGCTCACTTAAAATATGGCAGTGTCTCACTAGCACAGCCCACTTATCCAGTCAGGGCTTCCTTGTCAAAGTATGTTCAGTTCCCATAGACCTGAGCGGCCCTGAATCTCACTGACGAGGCTGGTCCTCTCGTGTCCAGTTCCAGACCCCGAAGGAGCAGGACTGGGAGCACACACAGCAAGGCAGCGTGCGGGCCAGCGTGGCCCAGGTGCTCGAGAGTGACTTGTTGTCTGACGGTGGGGGAGACAAGGTCACCCTCTTCAGCTTGGCCGCTCTGCTGTTGACAAGTGGGCAGGCTGATTCCAAGACTGTCCGAGATGCTTTGGGAGCAGCTGGACGCCATCAACGAAGAGATCCGGTGGGTGCCGAGCCCAGCTGCCTGGAAACTCGGCTTTTCTGAGGAGTTGTCTTCTCCTTAGAGAAGTGTGTGTTCCCTCATAAGAAAACTGACTTCAGGTCTACTTCAAGAATTTTCAGTTGCGAGATCGCCCGTGATTATAGAGCTCAGTCAGCCAGGGCGATCTGTTCACAGTGTGGTGTCAGCACCCTTGGGGGCACATTGTGGGGTGTTCCTCCTCAGCTCTGAGCCCCAAGGTAGGTGAGGTACCAAGGCGGTGTCCCTCTGTGGCCCGTGCACTTTCTAGCACTGAGGGTTCACCCTCGTGTCCCTCGGAGCCTCCCACGTTCTGGTGAAAAGCCACCTGCCACAGAGAAGCTGGGGATTTGGGGTTGGCAAATTCCTACTCAGATCTGCATTTTCCTTCTGAACTTAATACAGTGTGGAGAGTGGCTGGTTGTGGGACAGTGGTCCAAGGACAAATGTTTGAGTTCTTCTCATCTCATCAGTATATTTAAGATGTTTTCCTTAGACAGCGTCTTGGCAGTTATAACAATTTACAAAACGGGATAGAATCCAAAGCCCGGCCTTGTGGTGAGCAGGAGGCCTTGGGTCTGGGTGCTGCCGGGTGGCTGGGGGCCCCGAGGCCTGCCTGCTGCCCCACCCTCACAGCCGTGCCTCGTGTCCTGAGTTCACGTTCAGAATGGCCGCAGGCCGGTGACCCTGCACAGGACCTGGCAGAGCTGCAGATCAGATTGTTCGCGTCACGTCAGCCGAGGCCTAGGTGCCCGTTCCTGTGGACGAGCGCGGGAAGCCTGGGGGAAAGGCGGGGTGAACGGAACAACAGCAGACGCAGGTGGTGCCACCTGCACTTTGGACGCCGTAAACAGACGGCTTTGTGGGCCGTGTTTGAGCACAGATGAGCTCAGAAGGGACGGTTATATGCTAATATATTTATTTTTAAAGCACATCGTCAGGTAAAAGTGATTTTTCCTTATGCAACAAGTTGACTTGATGGAAATGGTAAATTCTGTCAACTTGTTATCCACAGTGAAAAACTTCAGGATGAATACGTAGAAGTAAAACTGGAGAGTGATTTAAGGAAGCTTCATCGAAAGGTAAACTATTCAGTAATTTAGCATGCCTTTGTTTCTCTGGGAAGTGTTACAGAGTCCTTATCATTTTGTGGGAATGAACACTATGTGGTTGTGTACTGGTGAATAACTGACTTCTAATGGAAGTGATGAAACTCACCCACCACTTAAAATGTGCTGACGGTTCTGTTGGAAATAGGTCATTCTTTGGGACAGTTGTAACAGTTTGCCCTTGTCCCACTTGTTTGCCTTCTCATCATCTCATGCTTATTTATAATGGACATAGTATCTTTTATTATTTTAAGAATTTTACTTACTAATTTTTGGCCATGCGCACAGCTTACGGGATCTTAGTTCCCCAACCAGGGATCAGACCAGTGTCCCAGCAGTGAAAGTGCCAAGTGCTTACCTCTGGGCCACCATGGAATTTCTGCTTAGTGTTTTTTTTAAAAGAATTGACTGAATCAGTGCCATAGATGTTAGCTTTGGGGGAAGCCAATGTAATGATGGTGGGTAACAATGTGCAGGAGGCTCTGTGAGCCAGGCACCCTGAAGAGTGCTTTCCGAGTCTGTCATCTCATCCCGCAGACACCCAGGTGAGGTCCAGGCTGCTGTGATCGCCATTCAGCACACATGGACACTGAGGCTTAGAGAGGCCGGGCACCGTGCCCAGGCTCACACACCCAGCAGTGAGGAGGGGACTGGGCTGATGAGAGCCTGGCCACTTAACCATGGTGCCGTCCAGGCCGCTTCCTTCCAGAGGCCCTGTGTCCATCACAGCATCCCTGATGAAGGGATCACCAGGAGGGAGCTCGTGGCCTCTCCTCTCAGGTCACAGGGATGAGCCCCTGTTGTGGGAGTCCAGTGCCCCAAGGGCTGGCCTTCCTTGTTTCTCTCCCACTCCCAGCTCGCTGATCAAGCACTCCTGAGCCATTCCCGCAGGACTGGGGCTGCCGCTCTCCAGTTCAGGCAGCTCAGTGCCCTGGAGCCCTTCTGCTGGGCAGAGCAGAGCAGCTCCATCCCCCTGGGGTTTGTGACCTGGGTGAGTGCTGGGCTGCTTGGCTTGCTTGCCTGCTTTGTGGCCTGCTTTGCCCTCCTCTTAAGTGGGGCATGGTACTGCCCATCCTAGTTACGTGGGCACCAGTGGGGCCGGCTCCCATCCTGGGGGAGGGCGGCCAGGCTGGGGACCCAGAGGCCTTCCTTCAGAGGAGGCCCGGGGGAAGGGGCTGGCCATGGTCCTTGCCTTTGAGGCAGGTATTTGTCTCTGTTGAGTCCATAGTCAACCCTGGTGTGTCATTTCCCTGCTGTTCTTTGCTGTTTTCTGATGTTGATAAATGCTTATTTTAACTTAAGTTTCAGATTGATCCTGTTCAGTTCCATGGGGATAATTGCTAGCCTTTGCAGCCTTCTGTTGTCTGAGGGTTCTTGTTAGAGATCAGGGGAGGGTGCACAGTTTATCCAGCTGCTGTTAAACGAGTTCAGCTGTATTTTTGCGCTAAGTCACTTTGTTGTCCCCAAGCTCCTGTGGGGCTGCACTGGATCAATGTTCTTTACAGAATCCCATTCAAAAGGCACAGATTAGTTGGTTAAACTAACACACTCATTGTTTATAAAAATACTTGCCGTGCACATTTCCTAAAACCTCCCCTGACTTAACCACATACCCAAATTAAAAGTGAGAACTGTCTGGACTGTGAAGGGTTAATCTATTCCCCACACTGTTGCCAGCACTGTGTTTCCTGTCCTCAGACCCAGGACCAGCGGAAAAGCTGGGAGTTCAGGAGACATCATCTTTTTTGTTTTTTGTTTTTAATTAGTTCATTTTTTAATTGAAGGATAATTGCTTTACCGATTTTGTTCTTTTCTGTCCAACCTCAACATGAATCAGCCATAGGTACACGTATATCCTTTACCGTTTGAACCTCCCTCCCACCTACCTCCCCATGCCACCCCTCTAGGTTGATACAGGATCGTCTCTTAGTGGAGACCTAGGGCTGCTTTATGTAAACCACGGTGAGCAAATTACACTGGAACTGTGTCTGAGCACTACAGTGTAAGCCCCCAGTCTGCATGTCCCAAGAAACACAAGCAGACACATGGTTTTCACATGGAGGGTCAGGAACCTTCTCTGCGTTTCTCTTGCTGTCATGGGTTCCAATATCCTGCATCATCACTAAAAATGGTCTTGGCTGGTGGGACAAGCTGTTTCCTTTTCTCCTTCAAACAGAAAGGTCTGGACGGCTTTGCTCAGAAGTTTCTGTCTCTTGCTAGTGGTGCTTCTGAGCAGCATCTGGCGATGAGCACAGTCCTCCTCTTCAGGGCAGTTCATGCCAGCAGGGTACACGGTGCCAGCGTTGCTCTGCTGTCCTGCCCGGAGGGGCCATCTGGTTGCTGGATTCCAGGGAGGGCGGAGCCCGGCTGCAGGGAGGCTCTTTTTTATTTTATTCAATTTTTTTTTTCTTTACTTTATTGTGTTGGTTTTGCCATACAGTAACATGAAACCGCCATGGGTCTACACACGCTTCCCCTCCAGAACCCCCCTCCCTTCCCGCTCCCGACTCCCTCCTCCTGGGACATCCCGGTGCACCAGCCCCAAGCATCAACCCTGGGCTGGCGATTGATTTCACATATGGTAATTAACATGTTTCAATGTCTTTCTCCCATATCATCCCACCCTTGCCTTCTTCCACAAAATCCACGTGTCCGTTCTATACATCTGTGTTCCTTTTGCTGTCTCGCATCCAGGGTTCTCATTACCATCTTTCTAAATTCCACATATATGCGTTAGTATACTGTATTGTTGTTTTTCCTTCTGGCTTACTTCACTCTGGATAATAGGCTCCAGTTCCGTCCACCTGAGTAGAACTGATTCAAATGAATTTTTTTTTAATGCTGAGTAATATTCCATTGTGTATATGTACCACAGCTTTCTTATCCATTCATCAGTTGATGGGCATCTAGGTTGCTTCCATGTCCTGGCTATTGTAAACAATGCAGCGATGAACATTGGGGTACACGTGGCTCTTTCAATTCTGGTATCCTCGGTGTATATGCCCAGCAGTGGGATTGCTGGGTCATATGGCAGGTCTATTTGCAGTTTTTTAAGGAATCTCCACACTGTTTTCCATAGTTGCTGTACTAGTTTGCATTCCCACCAACAGTGTAAGAGGGTTCCCTTTTCTCCACATCCTCTCCAGCATTTATTGCTTGTAGATTTTTGGATGGCAGCCATTCTGACTGGTGTAAAGTGGTACCTCCTCTTTAACAAGTGGTGCTGGGAAAACTGGACAGCCACTTGTAAAAGAATGAAACTAGAACACTTACTAACACCATACACAAAAATAAACTCAAAAGGGCCAGCCCAGGATTGATGCTCGGGACTGGTGCAGCGAGATTTCCCGGGGGGGGGGAGGGAGGAGGGAGGGGGGTTCCGGAGGGGAAGCATATGTAAACCCATGGTGATATCATGACAATGTATGGCAAAAACAATTTAAAAAAAAGAAAAAAAATAAACTCAAAAGGGATCAAAGATCTAATCGTAAGACCAGAAACTATAAAACTCCTAGAGGATAACATAGGCAAAACACTCTCCGACATAAACCAAAGCTGGATCCTCTATGACCCACCTCCCAGATTATCGGAAATAAAAGCACGAATAAACAAATGGGACCTAATTAAAATTAAAAGCTTCTGCACAACAAAGGAAACTGTAAGCAAGGTGAAAAGACAGCCCTCAGAATGGGAGAAAATAATAGCCAATGAAGCAACAGACAAACAATTAATCTCAAAAATATACAAGCAACTCCTGCAGCTCCATTCTAGAAAAATAAAAGACCCAATCAAAAAGTGGGCCAAAGAACTTAACAGACGTTTCTCCAAAGAAGACATAAAAATGGCTAACAAACACATGAAAAGATGCTCAGCATCACTCATTATCAGAGAAATGCAAATCAAAACCAGAATGAGGTACGACTTTACACCAGTGCAGGGAGGCTCTTGTCTGGGGTCGCTGCACTCAGCTCGGTGCTGTCGCTGCCCCACGGCCCCAGTTCTCTTGAACAAGACAGTCCTTTAAGATGGCATTAAGCTAGAACAGGCTGTTTTTGTACTTGGCAGATGGCATAGCTCATAGATTTTCAAGTCAGTTTCTGGTTATAATGTAAAGCCCGTGTGATTGCCTTTTTCGACACAGTCTATTGTTACTCAGTTTTACGCTTACCTCACTCCCTCAGCTGTCACCTATGTGGGAAGAGGGACCAGATGACGAGAGCACCATGAAGTGTGAAACTGCGAACTCTGCCTCGCTGCAGTCCGTTCAGCTGGATCGGCTACACACGGGGGCGCTGAGCAGGGCCAGCCACGAGGACATCAGGAAAGCCTGCAAGTAAGGGACCTGCACGCCTAGTCGTATTTTCAGGAGCCTTGCGCCTCTTGTCTTGGAAGAGTTGAAAGGATGATTTTAAAGGAATCCCACTGTTTAGGTGCCTATGCTTAGTGGTGAACTTCAGGTGCTGGGGGAGAAGAGCTTAGTGACCTCAGTGATCTTAGAAAACCTCTGTCTCTATGGATTGACTCCTGCGGGAGCTTTCTTCCTGCTCTTGCTAGAGGTCTGCCCAGCCCCGGGACACGTGCCAGACAGTGACAGCCCCCTGCCTCTCGGATTCGCTCTTGAGGGTCCCTTCGTTTTCCTCAGGGTCTCCTCTCAGGAGGCTGTCTGTCACCTCCTGTGACTGACACTGTCCTCATGCAGCCCACCGTCTGCTGAGCTCCCGTCCTGAGCCAGGCGGCACTCGATGGAGGGCCTGTGAGGTCCCCTGACCAGCAGCCCTGTGCAGTGATTGTCGCTCTCTTGCCACGGCCGGGGACGGTCACCCTGTGGGGGGCGGGGGGAACTGCCCAGAGCTGGGAGCTCCCCTTCTCTGGGAGAGGCGTCACCTGCCCAGTGGCGACCCCGAGGGAGGATGGGAGCGCCCTCTGCACGAGGGCACCGGCTAAAGATTGTTTTCTCTTTCCGAAGGTCGACAGGCTCTCAGGACGGCCCTGGGGGGCAACCCCAGCAGCAGCACCAGCAGCAGCCAGGACTTGCTGCACAAAGCCCCAAAGAAGAAGAGCATCATGTCCTCCATTGGCCGCTTCTTTGGGAAGAAGGAAAAGGGCCGGCCTGGACACCCCAGCAAGGAGGCGTGAGGACCAGGTGGGTGCTTCACCATTCAGAGGGAGGGGTTCTGCAGGCATGTCCCCTCTATGTCTCCCCTGTCGTCCCCACGAGGCTCCTCTTACTCATGCTGGGTGTCCTCCTGGAGCAGGAGTTGAGCAGGCATCTGTCTTCTCATTGGGTCCAAGATGATCCGAGAAATTAATGAGTAGATGGATGGATGGATGGATGAATTAGTGAGTGGATGTATGGATGGATTAGTGAGTGGATGGATGGATGAACAGATGGCTGGCTGGATGGCTGGATGAACGGAGCACGGAATGAATAAAGCAGATGAACATCTGCTAGAAACATATTCTATGAAATTGATTGAGTAGGAGCTGGGCAATGATTGTTTCTCCAGAACAATGACAAGGGTTTGGAAATGGCCTAAGTGCTCATCAGGAGGGATGAGGTACAATGTGTGGACACCCCACAAGGAACAGCCCTGCCTCTCCTTCCTGCCACCTTCCCCATCCCCAGGAGCTCCTCAGGCGTTCTTCCCATGCCCCCCACCCCACTCCACAGCCACGCAGGTCCTCCCGGGGTCTCCTCATCACACAGTGTTATCACCAGGCCCCATCTCACTCGGTTTCATCTTGAGGACAGAGTGTGTTCCTATCTCTTCAGCCAGAAATTTGTTGCGTGTCTTGTTTGTGCTGGGTGTGGGATTTACAGGGGTAAGTAAACAGACGTGGTCTCTAGCACAGTTAAGTAACAAGAGAAAAAGGAGCAGATTATTAAAAACTATCCCTATTATTATTAAATACAACACTGAGATGGATGGTGCATTGATTGTATACCAGATGCTGTGTGTGCCCCTTCACGAGCAGGTGCTGGATCCCGATTTGCTGAAGAGGACACAGTGATGATCACGCAGTTAGGGAGTGGTGAAGGCAGGTTCACACCCACACAGTGGGACCTTGCCCTTTGCCGAGCTCCAGCCACCTTTCTGGTGGATGCAATAGTAATGACATGGTTCTGTGCCATCACTGGTTCAGACATGAGTCTGAGCAAACTCCAGGAGACAATGAAGGACAGGAAAACCAGGAGTGCTGCATACCATGGAGTGGCAGAGTCGAACAAGACTGAGTGACTGAACTCAAACCTGAGTGTGTGCTAAACTGCTTTGGTTGTGTTTGACTCTTTGCGACCCCAGGGACTGTAACCCACTAGCTCCTCTGTCCATGGGATTCTCCAGGCAGGAATACTGGAGTGGGTTGCAATGCCCTCCTCCAGGGCATCTTCTTGACCCAGGGATCGAACCCACATCTCTCATTATCTCTTACATTGGCAGGCAGGATCTTTACCGCTAGAACCACCTGGAAAGCCCCAGTGAATGCTGACAACTAGGAAATACAGAGAATAAGGGCTGCTCCTGAGTTCAACTGGAAGAGCAGCCAGCACAGGTTGTAAAGAGAAAACACACGATGAGCGACAACAGTGCTGACAGAAACAAGCAGGGATGCATTCACCCACATGAACAAAATATCTGTGCCATTCGGAAGAGGAGCCTGACAGCCCTTGGAGGGATGGTTGGACCAGAATGGACACTGAGGCCACGGTCAGCAGTGGCCCCCACATGGGCCGAGGGGAGTGGTGTCACTCACCAGGCTTCCTGCGTCCCCAGAGCTGCTGGTGGTAACATCTCTGAGTGCTGAGGCCGGGAAACGTCCTTGAGTGAGCTAAAGCATCACTGCTCTCCTTCCAGTGCTGCTGTGGGACCCTCTGTGGGCGGCCACCCTCATCTCCTGCTGTGCCACCCACTGGGGCCTGGCTGCCCCTTCGGATCCTTTCAGCCCTTGAGCTTGGGTGTCCCCAGCCCTCTGCCACGCGAGACTGGGACTGTGACTCAGGACTTGGGCTTGAGATGTCAAAGAGACGGGGAATCTGGAGGGACACAGCCTTGGGGACCTCGAGTGACCACATGTGAAGAGCAGGAGAGCAAAGCCCCCAT
>ML662444.1:0-31265 GCA_007570785.1 Antilocapra americana
GTTGGATGCGTGGTTTGTCGAAGTTTCCTGGGTGGAAAGGCTTGTGTGGTTTTCTGGTGGGTGAGTCTAGGTTTCCTCACTGTTACTCCTCACGTCAGCAATGGGTCGCCTCTCCAGATGCCCGATGTCCTCTGCCAGCATTCAGTTCCTGTTTTTTGGAGTTTGCTCGGCCTTTAAAAGTTCTTTTGGTATATTTGTTGGGGAGAGAGTGTTCTCCCCGTCCTATTCCTCCGCCATCTTAGTTTCTCCCCTCTCTGGCTCCATACTTTAGAATTTAGCTCCTAGAACTGCCCCTCCTTTCCCTTTCATTTCTGCATCATTAACTTTCCCCCTTTTTTGGGATCTAAAAAACGAATCCCTGAATTTTCAAAAAATTTCCAGGTAGCTTAATTGCAAGGAATAAAATTCAAGAATGCTTACAAATATACAAAATAGCTACCATCCAACAAGTTCAAAATATTTTTTGGCATCCAATTAAAAGAAAAATGACCAGGTACACTCACAGACAGGAAAATGCAAACCACAAAGAGGAGAGAAAAAATCAATTAAAAGTGACTCCAGTGATGGTGAGACGAATATTCAGCTGGATGAAGACACAGCAATGGAAGCTATCCCAAATGACATGAATAATTAGATAAACAACTAGAGCAGCGTAATACATGCATAATTTGAGTCCACCAGAGAAGTGTAGAGGTGTACAGAAAATACATTTAAAGAAGTAGTGACCAGAATGTTTCTGAGTTTGTTGGAAAGTATACATGCATGATACAGGAGGCTCCCTGAAGTCCAAAGGGCAAGAACCATGAGGAAGATGACACCAATCCACGCAATAATCAGATTGCTTGAGACCTGTGATCAGGGGAAGTCTTGGAAGCAAATAGAAAAACAACACATTAGGTGCAGAAGGGCAAAACTGCGAATGGGGCTCCATTTTTATCAGGAACGATGCAAGTGAGAAAAAAGCTGAGTAATATCATAGAATACTAAAATTAAAAACAAAACTTTTTCATCATAGAATTCTGTCTTTAGCTAAAATACCTTACAGAATGAAAGCAAAATAAAGATGTTTTCCAGATATCCAAAAGCTGAAATGATTCATCATCAGGAGACTCACACTGTGATAAATGTTAAAGGAGATCCTTTTAGCAGCAGGAAAATGATACCATGTTGAAATTTAGATCTCCGTAAAAGAAGGATGGTCATGGGAAATGGCAGTTAATGAGTAAATGTGCATATTGTTTTGATACGTCTGCCACAGTCAAGTACCACAAACTGATGGCTTAAAATAACACAGATTTATTGTCTCATATTTCTGGAGGCTAAATGTTCAAAATTGAGGTGAATCAGCATTGCACTGTCTCTGAAACCCGTAGAGAAAGTACTTCCTTGTCTCTTCCTACCTTTGGTGATTCCTGGCAAGCCTTGGCCTTCCTTGGTTTAGGGATGATCACTCCACTCTGTTGTTGTTTTTGCATGGTCTTTTCCCTAACATGTCTGAGTCCCTACATCTCTGTATCTGTTTTATGTTTTCTCATCTCTAATAAGAACACTAGTCATACTGGATTAGGGGCTCAGTCTACTCTGGTATGACCTCATCCTAGCAAATTATATCTGCAGTGACTGTATTTCTAAATAATGTCATATTCTAGAGTTTAGGACTTCAACATACCATTTCAGGGACATGGTTCAACCCATAATAATATGTGTAGTTATTTTCTTATTATTTAAATTTGTTAAAAATAACTGTTAAAGAATAAGAAATGTGGTATGAATTTAGTGTGCTTGAAATGCCAGTCATCAGTTTGGTGAAAATAATTGGTTCTAAGTTTAAGTTACCTTGATAGAAAAAGTATATATTGATGGATGCTATTCTCTTTGTGTCAGTTAGTTTGAACTGAGAAATGGAAAATATCCCCTAGGAGGTATATGCATCATCTATGTGGTTCCCTGATTATTTTATACAAATATATTATTGATATTGTATTTTAAAATTTCTTGAAAAATATGTTGACAACTCAAAGATATATGGCTAAACAGTAGGTAATATCAGATAAAATTGAGAACCCCTGAAGCATAATAGATTCCATTGGCAATAAAGTGTTTCTGGCTCAATGATTTGCTTCAGCTTGCAGAGGAGAAGCTTTGTAATATATATACAGGTAGAGATTGAGCCATTTCAAAGACTCACAGGAAAAAAATTATAAAGTTAGAATCCTTAAATAAAAATATCAAGACAGAACCTTTTTTTTCCCTCAGCAATAGCTACCCCAACTGATAGGTATCTCAAAGTGACCACGTTTCATGGATCAAAACAGGAGGCAGAAGGGTGAAGTGGCTACTTTTCACTTTTATCATTTCAGAATCGTCTGCCTTGCAGTAATGATGCGCCCGCATGCTGTGTTTGCTGTGCTTTATTGCCCTCTGCTCTAGGCGCTGCCACCCTTGAGCTGGCTCTTGGATCCCTAGATGGAGAAACCATGTGACTCCACTTTCTTAGTCTCAGCATCCATCCTGGGAAACTGATTTCAAGGGTCAAATGCAGTTAAATCTGAAGCATTCAGCAGCACTGTCGATACAGCCTGTGCGCTTGCCTCTTCAAGAGGTCTCCTTGGTCTGGGTCAGAATGTGCTGCTTTCACGCTCTGTGCTCGTCTGGAGAAAGAAGATATTTATAAACGTATTTCCTAACACCTTGAAGTGTTATGATAGTCTGTGAAGGACTAGAGACCATTTTAGCTTACTGTATTTTCTTGGGCTCCAAAATCACTGCAGATGGTGACTTCGGCCATGGAATGAAAAGGTGCTTGCTCCTTGGAAGAAAAGCTATGACACACCTAGACAGTGTATTAAAAACCAGAAACATTACTTTGCCGACAAAGGTCTGTCTAGTCAAGCTATCGTTTTTCCAATACTCATGTATGGATATGAGAATTGGAACATAAAGAAGGTTGAGCACTGAAGAATTGATGGTTTTGAACTGTGGTGTTGGAGAAGACTCTTGAGAGTCCCTTAGACTGCAAGGAGATCCAGCCAGTCGGTTCTAAAGGAAATCAATCCTGCATATTGATTGGGAGGACTGATTCTGAAGCTGAAGCTCTAATACTTTGGCCACCTGACACAAAGAGCCGACTCTTTAGAAAGGACCCTGATGTTCAGAAAGATTGAGGGCAGGGAGAAGAAGGGGATGACAGGGAACAAGATGGTTGCATGGCATCACCAGCTTGATGGATATGAGTTTGAGCAAGTTCTGGGAGTTTGTGAAGGGCAGGGAAGCCTGGTGTGCTGCAATCCATGGGATTACAAAGACTTGGACGTGACTGACTGAACAAGAACAACAATAATAATCTTCACAAAGGAGATCTGGAGAGAGAGGTCCCACTCTCTACTGACCTGATCACAACCAGTTAGGCCAAAGCTGCTTATGAGATGCCATGTAAAATGAACGTACCCTGAAAGGGCTGATTCAACTAAAATTATTAATAATAACCAAAATAAGAAGAAAAGACAGTTTACCACAAAGCAAGGATAAAGCATGATTATGATCAAAATAATTTGGTGATGCTTTTGAAAGTATTTTTGAAGCAGTAGCATCTTTGGAATATGTTCACAACTTAAGACTCAAGAACAGTTATCCCTCTACATACAGTATTTGGCAGAAAAACCCCGTTAACTGAAGTTAATACTGTAACTGACCCTAAATTGCATGGATTGGCATGATAAAAAAGAGAAAGTAATAACTAAATTCGTAGCTTTATTAGCCAAAAACTTGAGGCCACAGAAAGATTGTGAGACAAATGCAGGAGTAGGGAAAGAACCCAGGTTCCAGTAAGATTAGATGAAGATTTCACTAAAAGCTTAGTGCTGAGACCCTTATACTGAGGAAAGTCACTGGAAACAACTCTCATATTGACCTTGTATTCGGAATTACCTACCAGCACAAACTCTGAATGCCCCTTTGCACTCCTACTTTCAATTCTTGATTAGCACATCATGGAGAATTGCAGTTTCATCTCTTTTGTAACAGTGTTGTTACAATAAACTTGTTTGCACTCTCAGAAATAAAAATTCCCTAGCCTTTCCTTGTTTCCTAGGGTGCTTTTTAAATCTCAAATTTATTTTTCATTGAGGTAACACTGGTTATAATATTATAGAAATTTTCTGTGTACAGCATTATATTTTTACTTTTGTATACCCTATGGAGCACTCACCACTAAAAATTAAGTTTCCATCGGTCACCATACAGTTGGTAGCAGTAGACATTTAAGAAATAGAAATGTACTGTTGTAGACTTGAACCTTATATAATGTTACAAATGAATGTAATGCCATATACACATTGTTCTTCAGTTTCCAAGTATTTTGGAGGTCTTATTTAGATCAACAGGCCATTTACCAAATAATCCCTCCCCTTATTATTCTCTATCCATTACAAAAGTGGTCAAATCATTTTTAAAACTTTTAGTACCATTAAGTAGTTGTGAGATGGAAGGAGAAGTATTGAACAAAAACTCTCAATGTTTGCTGCCTTAGCTGAGTAATTACCAACAGTTTGTTGCCCCAGTGACTCTTATTCTTATACCTCCTGTTGGTTTGTTTCACTGTGCTTATATGGTTGGGTTATGAGGCTGATCATTCAGTGACCATCAGACTAAATGGATCCTTTGTGGTGAGACGAACAGGAAAACATTCAACTAGTAAATCCAGTTTTTCTTGCAAAAAATGCATAGTTCTGGTAAACAGCCATTGCAATACTCCTATCAGCAATTAGGAAGCACATTTCTGTTTGTACAGCACCTCTGGACACCAAATGGAGTAGCATTGTCTTCTTTTCCATTTTTCCCTGATCTGGCTATTATATTTTTTATGTATTCCACATGCTGCTATTCACAATTGTAGGTTTATGCTCTACCTTTTATTCTGTCCCATCTCATTCTGCTGGCAAACTTTTTCATTTCAATAGCTTCCAAGATACTTGCATTACAAAGCCAGATGGAAGGTCCTTTATTCTGTCAAATCCTCACAGAGATGTGGATGATACTGTGTTTTGTAGCTAATCTGTTCTGTATATTATTTTTCCATTAGTCTTCTTTCAAAAGAGGCTTATCAACAAGCCTTTTTTTTCACTTTTTTTCCCCTCTATCCCAAAATGATCATAAAGATTCTAAGGTAAAGTTTCACTTTTAAAAAAATCATGAGTTTGCTTCTTATGGCAAAAAACTACTTTCATCTTCCAAAGTAATGTTACAAGCTAACTTGCCAGTTCAAAAATGCACACTATTTAAAGCATGGGTAGCTATTGTCATTGACAGATCTTGAGACATGGATCATTTGTTAAGCTTCTTTTACCTGCACTCCCGAGCAAATATCATGTTCCTAAAAAAAAAAAAAAAAATGAAGAAACTATCTTTTTTTCTTTTTCCTTGAAAGATCATGCCTCATGTTCAGACTTTCTAGAGACTGAAGAGAACCGCTTTCTACCAGCTTACTCTTATATGATCCCCTGAAGACTGTGTGAGGTCACCTAAGAATATACTGCTTTTCCTTAGTCCTGAAAGGCATCAGATGGCATACAAGAGCAAAGGAAAGATGGTGGAAATAGAAAAATGTAATTGGATGCTTCCAATTTTCCAGCCTGGCTCAATAGAATGCGATTCAGCCCAGTTCACCAAGCCCATAATGCAGGTGGTTTTGTAAAGAAAAGCAAAGCAGATCAACTTCTACTGTAGTTGCTTATTGTAATTCTACAACTTGATTTCATCCAGAGGACGAAAGCCTGTTCTTTTGAATCTCTTTTCATAGCTACATGAACTTTTTCAAAAGGAATAGTGTTTATCCAGGAGCAGAAGCTAACATGGTCCTTGTTAAAAATGTTTAGTTCCACAGTTAAATTCACTCAGTTTAAAGGCCAGTTTCCAAAAGAAGTGCATGACTCCTTAACACATGACATGTTGCCTACATGCATCACTCAGAATTCGCTCTAACAGTGGGGACAACAAGTTAACGATTTTGAAAAATAGACCATTGTGACTAACATTTTCAAGAATGGCATAGGTTATTCAGACCCAGCATCCTCCTTAAAATAACCGAACTCTTTGGTTGAAATAAAATTTAAATGCCCTTTTGGAAGAAGCAAGACCCAACAAAGTTGAATTGAATTATACGATACAATTGAGGGGAAATCAGAACTCTGAGATATGGTAAACAAAGAAGCTACTTTCCCAAAGGGCATTTGCTGATTCATGCAGGTTCAAACTTTGGTTTTCATGATTCACAGATCTCTGTTACTTCTGATTCAGTTCTCACTGCCTTCCTCGGATTTTTCCTCTGTTCTAGATACACTGGTCTTGAATATGTTGTGATTGTACTGGTAATCACTATATCAGAAAAGGATTTACTGACCATTTCCCATCATATTAATAACCTTCTAGCATAAAGATAGGATAATCATGTTAGGAATCAGTTCTGTCAAAAGAAAATCTGCCAAATAATAAAACTGATGTCTTCAGTCTCTGGAAAAAAATGACCAGCATTAGTGGCTGAACTCACTGGCATAAGCATTTGGTTTAGACTAAAGAATGCAGAAGCATGTTAATCATATATCTATCATTTCCCCTTTGCTTTTGTTTGCCATCCAGTGGCTACCACAAGAAAGCAAGCATTTGTCAACATGAACTGATTAAGATGGATCCTAGGGAGTGAGTCCTAATATCTAGTTTCTATTAATATATTTTGTTTGAAAAAATATTTCTCTCATTTTCATATTGGTATGTCAGATAGATGTGAGACATTTATTGCCCTTGTTCCTGTCATTGTTATTCAGCTGCTAAGTCATATGTGACTCTTTGCTACCCCTATGGACTGCAACATGCAGGATACTTTGACTTTCACTGTCTTTCAGAATTTGTCCAGATTCATGTCCATCAAGTCAGGGATGCTATCTAACCATCTCATTCTCTGCTGCCCCCTTCTCCTCCTGCCCTTAATCTTTCCCAGCCTCAGGGTCTTTTCCAGTGAGTTGGCTCTGCATCAGCTGGCCAAAGTATTGGAGCTTCAGCTCTGCATCAGTCCTTTCAGTGAATATGAGGGTTGATTTCCTTGAGGATTGACTGGTTTGATCTCCTTGCAGTCCAGGGGACTCTAAAGAGTCTTGTACAGCACCACAGTTCAAAAGCGTCAATTATTTAGTGCTCAGTCTTCTTTATGGTCCAACTCTCACATCTGTGTGTGACTACTGGAAAAAACATAGCTTTGACTCTACAGACCTTTGTTGGCAAAGAGACGTCTCTGGTTTTTAATATGCTGTCTAGATGTGTCATAGCTTTTCTTCCAAGGAGCAAGCATCTTTTCCTTTCCGCCTATGTTTTATGCTAAGAGTCTTATAGTTTGTAGTCTTGCATTTAGGTCTTTAATCCACTTTATCTTTATGTATGGTGTTAGGAATTATTCTAATTTGATTCTTTTCATGTAGCTGTCCATTTTTCTCAGCACCATTTATTGAAGAGACTGTTTTTTCTCCATTGTATGTTCTTGCTTTCTTTGTCAAAGATAAGGTTACCATAGGGGTGTGGCTTTTCTCTGGGCTTTCTATCTTGTTCCATTGGTCTATATTTCTGTTTTTGTGCCAGTACCATACTGCCTTGACAACTGTAGCTTTGTAGTATAGTCTGAAACCAGAAAAGGTGATTTCTCCAACTCCATTCTTCTTTCTCAAGGTCACTTTGGCTATTCAGAGTCATTTGTGGTTCCATACAAATTGTGAAATTATTTGTTCTAGTTCTGTGAAAAATACCACTGTAGTTTGATAGGGATTGCACTGACTCTGTAGATTGCTTTGGGTAGTATAGTCATTTTCACAGTATTGATTTTTCCAGTCCAGGAACATGGTATATCTCTTCATTTGTTTATGTTGTCTTTCACTTCCTTCATTAGTGTCTTATAGTTTTCTGCATAGAAGTCTTTTGTCTCTTTAGGTAAGTTTATTCCTAGGTGTTTTATTCTTCTTGTTACAATGGTCAGTGGAATTGTTTCCTTAATTTCTCTTTCTGATTTTTCATTGTTAGTATGTAAGAATGAAAGGAATTTCTGTGTACAAATTTTATTTCCTGGGACTTTGCTATATTCATTGATTGGCTCTAGTAATTTTCTAGTAATCAACATCCTGGGTGTTTTCTGTCATGTCATCTGCAAACAGTGAGAGTTTTACTTCTTCTTTTCCAATCTGGATTCCTTTTATTTTGTATTTTCTCTGATTGCTCTAGCTAGGACTTACAAAACTACATTGAATAATAATGGTGAGAGTGGGTGCCCTTGCTTTGTTCCTGATCTAGAGGAAATGCTTTCAGTTTTTAACGGTTGAGGATAATGATTGCTATGAGCTTGTCATATATGGCCTTTATTATGTTGAGGTATGTTCTTTCTGTGCCTACTTTCTGAAGAGATTTTTATCATAAACAGGTGTTGAATTTTGTCAAAACCTTTCTCTGAATCTCTTGAGATGATCATATGGTTTTTATCTTTCAGTTTGTTAAAATGGTATATCACATTAATTTGTGTATATTGAAGAATCCGTGCATCCCTGGAATAAAGCCCATTTGATCGTGATGTATGGTCCTTCTAATTTGTTGTTGGATTCTGTTTGCTAGAATTTTGTTGAGGAATTTTTCATTTATTTTCATCAGTTATATTGTCCTGTAATTTTTCTTCATTTGTGGCATCTTTGGTTTTGGTATCAAGGTCATGGTGACCTCATAGAATGAGTTTAGGGGTTTTCCTTCCTTTGCAATTTTCTGGAAGAGTTTGAGCAGGATAGGTGTTAACTCTTCACTAAACTTTTGGAAGAATTTGCCTGTGAAGCCATCTTGCCCTGGGCTTTTGTTTGTTGGAAGATTTCTGATGACATGTTTGAGTTCTGTGATTGTGTGCTTGGTCTGTTCATTTTGTCTTTCTTCTTGGTTCAGGTTTAGAAGAGATTTACTTTTAGTATTTAGAAGAGATAAACTTTTCTAAGAATTTGTCCATTTCTTCCACATTGTCCATTTTACTGGCATATAATTGCTTGTAGTAGTCTCTTATGATCCTTTGTATTTCTGTTTTGTCTGTTGTAACAACTTCTTTGTCATCTACTGATTTAGCTCTTCTCCCTTTTTTCCTTGATGAGTCTGGCTAATGGTTTATTAATTTTGTTTATCTTCTCAGAGAACCAACTTTTAGTTTTACTGATCTTTGCTGTTGCCTCCATTTCTTTTTCATTTATTTTTGCTCTGATCCTTATGATATTTTTCCTTTCTACTAAGTATTTTTTTTGGTTGTTCTTTTTCTACTTTCTTTAGGCATAACGTTAGGTTGTTTATTTTATTTATTTTTTGTGTGTGTTTAAATAGTCTTGTATTGCTATAAACTTCCCTCTTAGCACTGCTTTTAGTGAATCAAACAGACTGGTTTGATCTCCTTGTAATCCAAGGGACTCTCAAGAGTCTTCTCCAACACCACAGTTCAAAAGCATCAATTCTTTGGTCCTCTTAGACAGAGGACGCTAAGAGTCCAGGTTCCTAAAACCAGAGTCCTGACCCGCACTGGAACCCCCCGCCCATGTGTCCAGGTTTGAGAGCGAGGACAAGCATCCCAGGTGGACACTCGGTCTCATCAGCAGACCTGTAGCTGACTCTCGAGGAAGGCTGAGCCGGGAGACCTCCACGGCAGCTGAGGAAAGCCGAGATGGGCTCCAGGCCCCCGGCCCTTCCCTCAGAGGCTCTGCCCCTTCCACCAGAGGTCCCGCCCCTTCCCTCAGAGGTCCCGCCCCTCTGCCAGCTGCCGAGAGGGGCTTAGGGGGTGTTTCTCCAGGAGGAAAGCTGAGAGCTGCGACGCTGAGGAAGGGGACCCCAAAACGTCTGGCACTGCCCCGTCCAGGGATGACTTTGGACCGCCTTACTCGGCCCAGCGGGATTCAGAAACGCCGAGGGGTCAACCTGTTGGGTTTCGGGGTCAACAGAAGAGGCGAAGGGGAGCCCTGGCGGGGTGTAGCCCCCTGTCCCCGCCAAGCAGGTGAGGCTCAGGGGGGCAGCCTTCTTGGCCAGGAGGGTGGGGCCTGGGAGCTGCATCGCCGTGTGGTTGGGGCACTCGCCGGGAGTGGAGGGGCTTCCCTGGCCTACTCCCCCTCATTGGTTTGCTCCTCCTTCCTCCCCGTCCCCCTTCCTCTCCTTTTGTTCCCCCTCCCTGTTCCCTGCCTTCTGACCCCCGACGCATCCCCCCCAAGACAGCGGCGAAATCCGACGTCGGTGGCGTTGGGGTGGGCTTCCCCCAGCGTCACAGCCTGGACGGGGTGGTGGGCTGCGGCAGTGAGGAGGACAGGGAGCTGGGGAGGCAGCGGGGCGGCGAGGAGGACGGGGAGCCTGGGGAGGCGGCGGGGTGGTGAGGAGGACGGAGAGCCCGGGGGAGGCGGCGGCGGCGGCGAGGAGCATGGGGAGCCCGGAGAGGCAGCGGCGGCGGCAGTGCGCCGGGCGAGAGCAGCGCTCCTGAGCAAGAAGCCGTGCCGCAGCCGAAGGGGGACCAGCCACTGCAGCCGCCCGCAGCTGCCGGTCGCCACCCTACGACGCCCTCGGCCGAGCGGCCACAGCCGCCCGAGGTGGAGTGGCCATGGCTTGACTGCCTGTGGATCGTGCTGGTGCTACTGGTCTTCGGGGATGTTGGCACCGACCTGTGGCTGGCCCTCGACTACTACCGCAAGGGGGACTGCGGCTACTTCGGGCTGACCCTCTTCTTCATCTGGTGCCGACGCTGCTGGTGCAGACCCTGAGTGTCCACTGGTTCCTGCAGGACTACACGGGCGGTGGGCTGGGCGCCGTGGAGGGGCTCAGCAGCCGGGGCACCCCCATGATGGGGGCCTGCTACGGCCACGGCGCGGGGGCATCGGCCGTGCCAGGAGCACAGCGCTTCTGCCGCCTCTCCATGCTGATCTGGCAGTTGGTCATCCACCTGCTGCAGACGGAGCAGGTGTGGAGGTCCGAGCGCTGCGGGGGTGGGGGCGGGGGCCTGGCTAGCCAGCCCTGCAGAGAGCCCCGTGGGCGAGGCCGAGCCCTCCAGAGTGCGCTCTGGCCCGAGGTGCCCTGCACTTGGGCTCCTCGGCCAGGCCTTGGCCCGGGGGTCTTGGAGGAGGGGTTTGCCATGCGCTTCCCCTGGTGTCTCAAGAAGATCACTGTTCGGTCTAGATCCCTGGCCACGCCTTTTGGCCCAGGGAGGCCCAAGTCCGGCTGTTTGTCTCCATCCCTCGTTCGCCCTTAGCGTAGACCCTGCCTCACCCTTTCTCTCCCCTCTTTTCTCTGTAGACCTCTAATATTCCCAGGATCCCTTTGCCCTGTATTCCAAGGCAACCAGCTGCTAGCGCCTTTTATCTGCACCCCAGCTTGCCTCCTGAAGGGGAACCTTCCTTCCTCCAGCCAGTTTGCACTCCATTTTGTCCCCTAGTGAGACATCCTCCCCTCTTTTCCCCCTGCCTTGTCTCCGCAGCGGCCTGTGTGGTGGGCTCTGTGCAGCCCAACTGGCTGACTCTTTTCTTGGCCCCCCTCCATTCCACGCCCCCTCCTCCTCTCCTGCAATCCCATCCCTTGCAAATGACTACAAACTGCTGCTCTCCTTGAAGGAAAAATGACTTTTTTGGGGGTTTTGGTTTGGCTGAATTAGATGTGCCCTTTTCTTAGTAACAGGTAAAATTGTATAGTATGTGATGAGTGTAAGCGTTTTTAATTCTCACTTCCAAAAAATCACTTAGCCACCTGGATACACATTCTGGTGGAATGTTGTTTTTGGGAGCCAGGGCAGTATGCAGGTGATTTATGTTACACGAGCTGCAGGCTTGGCTTGAAGACCTTTCCCCTTTTGTACTTTCCCATGTGCCAGGTAAATCCTTCAAAAACCACTTGCAGATCACACCCCCCCCCTTTTTTTTGGACAGCGTTAACTGGCTAAACTAAGGATATGATCTTATAAAAACCTTGGAAAATCTGCGTCCTCCAACTTAAATCAGTTTGAGTGTATTTTGGAAACACTGAGTTGTGGATGAGAGTGTTTGCAAGAGAATAAAACCTTCCTAAAGAGAAATTACAGGAAGCTCTTCAGGTACATTGCTTCATTTTGCCTAGATTGCTCGGGCACCTATGCCTAGGAGGAGATGTTAGGTGCTCAGATTTTTAGTTTACTGAGTCGTACATAGGTCAACTGAAATAAAGTCTGTTGTCTTTTGAACTGTCTAAGTCACTATTCAGAATTTTAAATACAAATGTTTCAGAAAGCATGGAATTAAGTCAAATCAAGAAAGACAGTGTGAGTGTGAGACTTTTGTCCTGCAGAATTTACGTGCAAATTGAGGATTGGAGTTTTCCTGATCTTATGAGTGGTTTTCCTGGTCTTGTGTTCCTAGGTTGAACAAGCAACATTTTTTCCCAGATCTGTCTGCAGGTAATTTGTTTCCTGCTGATAGGTTTGTAGGAAGAGGAGGGGAAATTAGAAAAAAAAAATGGTTAACTCTTAGCTATTATGAGCCTAATTTGGGGTCAGGGAAAATTTTGAAGTATGTTTTAAATTGGAAGTCTAGCTCTGAAAACATCCCAATCGTACTGACTCGAAGAGTGTTTGGTATGGTGGATACTATTTTTGGTTTCTTGCAGGTTGGTGACATGCAAAGGAATGAAAGCAAGAGAGACAAAAAGTATGGGGAGAGTTTTTGAAATAGTAGTAAAATTTAACAGTATGTAATTAATAAGTAGGCTTCTATCGAATAAGCCTAAGTTACCTATCTGTCCAGGTCTTAGTCATGGAGATGTGGGCGATCAAAACCTTGGTGTCAGGTTCAGATTCCTGAGAAAATTGTTTCTAATATAATCCATCCTAGGTATTTCTTAGTAGTAAGCTTTTGGGACATATTAAAATTGGAGTTCTGTTTCACAAATGTTTTAGGCAGAATAATCCCTCCAACCCAGCCCATTTACCTAAACCTTAATTGTATTTGACAGAGTAGAATTTCAGGTTCTGGACTTTTTTTTTTTTTTTTGAAAGGTGTCTGTGATTTACTATGTCTGAGTTTTTGTTCTTTTTTAAGTTTAGAGTATATGTCTGAATGTTTTATAAAGTTGATATTCGAAGACATGCTAATTCAGCTAAGTTACTTATTCTAATGTAGTAATACTATATTTCAATTGAAATACTTACTGAGGAAGGATTTTTCTAATTTTTTTTCTTGTTTTGCTTGAAATACTCCAGGAGCAGAGTCTTTCTTTAACACATGCTAGGCACGTGGCTTGCATGGAAATCCTTCATAAGTAAAAGCTTTGGAGGAAGGTGTTTATTCTTTTTTTGTTTTAATCTCTTGGCAAGCTTGTCATTGTTTGTAAGCATACATCATCTCAGCTTTTCTGCAGATCTTTTGGCTTACAGTTCTCTGAGTCATATTTGCTCCTTAAATTTTATGTACTTCATGTGGTCATGTGACTTAAAGGTTAAGAGCTAAGAATTTGATTTGGGATGCATTCCAAGATGTTGGTGAGGTTGTCAAAACTGATTGCATTAAACCATGAAACTTGTCTCTTCACTTGTTTTTTTTTTTTAATGTAAAATTCTTTGACTCTTGCTTGGAGCAAAGCACAGTGCTTATTTAAGAAAAATGAGTTTCTTTTGACAGTAAAGTGGTGAATGCATGTTGCCTTTCCTGTCAAGATGGAAAACACTTGACATCTCTTTCATCAGATGACTCCCTAGAATGTCAAAAAATGTTTCTGGTTGGGCCAGAGTTGGAACATGGAAGGATAGTTACCTGTAGGATGACTTAGTTCATGAACCTTGTGATTAAAGTCTGTAAATGTATGCTTTACCATCACTAATTACTTTCTGTGGAACTTTCTGTCTAGCTTTATGTGCTCTCTTTTTCAGGTGTTTTCCCCAGGGATAGCAGGTCTGTGAGTCACTCATACCAGGAACAGGAGTATACCAGGCTTCAGAGTTTAGTACAATGTGTTGCTATTAGAAAGTGAGATCATTTTCTTGGAAGCTTACAGCTTAGGAACAAGTTTGCATATTGCATTTTTAGTTTTTATTTTTATGTACTTATTTTTATGGGTATGTTTTAAAGGTTTTTTTTTAGAAATGTTAACTCTTTCTGCCACTTTAAAAGTGAACATCAGCTGTTCTTTACCTTGGGAGATGAGGTGGAGTAAAGGGTTGCCTTCAAGGGACAAAAAAACAGGAAGAAATGGTACACCTACCATAATTAGTTCATCAACCTGTGAACAATCTAAAGGTTTATTTTAGCTTTCTTTTCACTTCAAGACTGTGATATAACATAAGGACATAGCTCTCTATAGTCAGCAAGTGTTGGTGAAGATGCTTCTATAAATTTTCCACTCCCACTTACCCCCTCAATGTAGGGATACTTGAAAAATTATGGAGGTTCGTTCTTGTTGAATATTTTAGAATAGTGGCTCTTAATTCAGACTGAGAATAGAACCTACCTCAACATTAAAAAAAAAAAAAAAGCCTGACCATTGCTATACCTGCTGAGGAAGAATGCCAAGGTGAGACCCAAACAGTCTTATTTTTGGAAGCTCCACAGCTAATCACATGGCCAGCCAGGCTTGAGAAGCACTTTTAGAAATTGGGTTTCAGGCTTATTCCTTTTGGAGATTGTTATTGGATTTGTGTTCTTAATATGTTGGAGCAATTGGGAATGGAATGCTTTGATACCGTGAAACTTGGTTCCTGGACAATACCATAACAAAACAACTTTATCTTGAAAGCAGGAGTGTCTAAACACAGCACTTGGGAGTGTCTCAGGTGTATGCACTTATTGTACTCAAGGTTTTTTTCTTTGAACCCAAGTATGGATCTCATTCTAAAAGAATTCCTAAACTCAAAGCATTCTTTGGTATTGTGGCCCACTTCTTTGCCTTTTGATGTGACTCAAATGGCACTTTTATGATTGTGTTGCATGTTAAAGGAAAATTAATTTTCAAATGATTCTAAGTAGGCTTGAGGTAAATATGACTGGGTTACAAGAGGTGTTGGACTAAGCGGGTCTGTCATGTCCCTCTAGCTCTAAAATGTTGTGATTTAGGAATGGAAATGTTATTTTGCAAATAAGGAAAATCATTCATAAGGGTCCAGAATACTAGTCAGAGTCACCATAAGAGATTGTATATGTGAGTTTGTGTCTATGTCTGTGTGTGTGGGTGGGGGCTTTATATAGTATCTCCTTATTACTGGATGGGAATCTCAATATGGTAAAAATCCCCCCCCCCATTTTTATGTATATATTTAATAGAATTCTGCTCCAAAAGGAACTCAGTGGGTTTTGTGCTTCTTCTTTTTTTTTTTTGGATGGGAAACGCAAGAAAAATTGATCTGAGAAAATGATGCATGTATATAGTCCAAAAAAATCTTGAAAAAGAAAAATGTTCCTCTGTCAAAAAGTGAATGTGTCAATAATTAGATCAGTGTACCACTGGTAGAGGAATAAAGCAAACAAGTGTTGAAGCAGAATAAAGAGAAATTGACAGGTTTGTGGGACTTTAGTAGATAGTGAAGGTGGCATTTCTAATCAGTGACCGGAGAAAAAGATTATTTAGCAAATGATAGTGAGTCAGTTGACCACCCAGTTGGGGGGGAAATTGCTCTCAACTTTACATAAACACAAATTCTAAAAGAATTAAAAGTAAAAATGTGAACTATTAAATTATAAAAGCACTAAAAGAAAATGTAGGATAATTTATAATCTTTCAGTGGGCAAGAAACTTTGATCCATCAAGATGAAAAGGGACAAATTTAACAAAGACAGTCTCATCTTGTTATTGTCTTCCTCCTCTCTCCACTTGAAAAATCATAGAAATACATGATTAGTTGTGAGAGTAAAAGAGTTATATTTGGACAAAGAGCTGTGTACCTAAAGGAGAGTTAAGAGGAGAGAGTCTCTGAAGATTATTTCTTATTTTTGAGTAAACAGAAACAGAACAAACTAGACATCTATGGTGAATTTTCAAACAAAGGCAATGAAAAAATGGCACACTTTCAGTAAAATTGTAAGCAGTGAAGGAAGGAAGGATAGTATTTTCAGAATGATCCAGAAACGAAACACCAAATTCCTATTGCCCGAAACCTAGTAGGCACGTGTCATAAACCATGGGCAGTTCATTTCTGCCTTTTTCGCCTCACTTGCTCTGATTCTGCAAGCTTCCGTAAGGTCAGTCAGTCAGGGCTGTGTGACGGATAGATTCTGGAGCACTGAAGTGATTGTGTTCGCTGCTCAGTCCCTAGTCAGAGCCGACTGTTTGGTGCCCCATGCGTTGTAGCCCGCCAGGCTCCTCTGGCCCTGAGATGTTCCAGGCAAGAATACTGGAGTGGATTTGCCAGTTCGTCTTCCAAGGGATCTTCCTGACCTAGGGATTGAACCCACCTCTTGTGTGTCTGCTGCATTGGCAGGCGGGTTTTTTATTACTGAGCCACCTGGGAAGCCATTGCAAAAATAAGGTGGGATGAAAAAAGAAAGAAAATGTTTCTGTTACTGTTTTCACCATGGGCTGATTTGATTTACAGTGTGCTTTCTCCAAACACGATTGTGGTGAAAACTTGAGTTTACTCCTGGTGATACTCTCTTTACCTTGTTTCTTCAACTCAGAAATTCTGAATTTCTTGTTTGGCTCTGAGAGCATTCATTGTTTTCAAAAATCATGAGAATGTAGCCTCATTTAGAAAGTTCACTGACTTTTGGTTTTTGCCTAAAGGCAATCCACTATTTATCCCTATTGGAGATACTCAAAAAAGAAGAAGGGAAAAAAAAAAAAAAAAAACAACTACAGGATACAGCAATAGTATAAAGGGAACATTGGAGTTAAGGAATCAGATTTATCATTCTGCAAGTTACCAAAAAACCTCTGGACTCAGTTTCCTCATGTTTATCAAATAAAGAGTTAAATTCATTGATTTTTCAGGTCCCTCCGTTTTAGAGTCTATTATGCTATAATATTAGCCATCTGAAGTTTTGAACAAGAAATTTCAGACCCTAATTTGAACAATTAAAATATTTTAAACTGTGGATTTCCCAGGAACTAATTTGAAGAAGTATCATTTATTTTGACTTAATTTAAAATTTTTCATTGCTTGTAATCACTTTGCTACCTGTGGAAGCATTAGATATATTAATATATTGCTAGCTAAGGTTAAAATTTATAGCAGATACTTGTTTTCCTGGTTTGTTAGCAACTTTTGTGGAATTTGCAATTTCAGTTAAAATTAAAGTGTCCTTTTATAATCTTCTGTTTAACATGTTTTACTGTTAGGTTTAGCTAAAGTGATGCCTATGTCTGACATACATTTTTGAGGTTTTTCTGAATTGATTACCAAGATTAATTTCTAATTGGGAAGAACCTTAAAGTCACCTACCGCAATTTATCATTTGATATGTAACTTTGAAAAGTTAGTGTTTTAAAAAAAAAAAAGAAAGAAATTTTTTAAATTTTTAATATTTTGGCTTTCTTGTTAGTTGTAAGTGATTTTTGGAAATGATTCTTAGTGAATCTTTTTGTGTTTTGTATTTTATTAGATTAAATTATAGGTACTTTAAGTTGAACTTTGGGAAAATATGAGATTTGCTTGAAGGATTCAGTGAATATTATTATGACAATAATACATTTGTACATAAAATTCAACGTTAGATTTTTCTTTTCTGTGTATCTATTGTGGTTAATTCTGTTGATCTTGGTATATTGCATTGTTTTAATATACTGTAAAGCAAAATGACAGTATAATAAAGGTAAAATTTTGCATATTGCTAGCAAACAATGCCCTTTCTGTATATTGCTTTCATCATGAAATATCGAACAAGTGGTTTTTAAAGTAACTTTTATTTTGAGTACAGTATTTTGGTTGTTTTTCTTTTTAGTTGTGAGGAAGCTATTTCTCTTTTATCTTGGTGATGAATTTACAGAGTGTGGCTTGTATCTGCATCAACTCATTTCCAGGAAGAGATTTGAATATTCGGTTCACAGAAAAGGAAAACACGTCAGTTTTCTTCATAGCACCCTTGGAAGGGAGAAAGCCTTGGTAGTTGCTATTTACTCTGGCCAGATGCTCCCGAAGAACCATAGGTACATGAAATAAACTCTTTCCCCTTATGCCCCCTTTTCATTCTATCTTACCCATACTGCTTACGAAGAAAGATGGCAAAGGTGAGGAAGATACCATATCCAGGGCTTGGAAAGCCCAGTGAGAAAGCAGAGCTGGTAGGGAATTAGGCCCCCAAACCCTTCCAGACAGTCCTCATGCTCTGCTTTCTCTCCTTGGCTGTGTTTCATAGGGTGGTCAGAGAACCTCTTATGTTAGCATAGGCCTGGGGCTTGTTAGAATGCAGATTTGTGGATCTGCTATGGGCTTAAAGAATCAGAACCGTAGGGAGTTGGACCAGGGAATTGTAATTTTTTTTTTTTTTTTTTGGAGAGGGGGAACTGCACTGTGATGCCTGTGGGATCCTAGTCCCTAACCAGAGACCAAACTCATTAACCCTCCCCCCTCCCCCTCCCCATTGGGATTTGGAGTCTTAACCACTGGACCTCCAGGGAAGTGTGGGAATGTGTATTTTTGCTGTCCTTGGGTGAATCAATTTTGACTTTGCTGGTGGGAGTTGGGGTTTGTATTTTAAACAAGCTCCCTAGGCCTTCTTACCTCTCTAAAGTTGGAGACCTGTTGGTGTACTGGAATCAGAACCTGAGACGTAAGGAGGATAACAATTCCATCCTGAATTTAGGCACTGGTGGGTTTTCAACCAGTTGTCAGGAGACAGAGTTTACGCTTCATGTTGGTTTTGGAGGAACCGCATTAAAATCTGTCTCGTGTTCTCTTGTCTGTAATAGCAATAACCCAAGGTAAGGGCTAAGAGAAGTATATGTAATAGGCTAGAGGGTCTGACTCAAAGGAGAGTGGAGATGGCATATAGAAATTCTGTTTTTACAAATTTTGTCTCATTTAACTTTCTGTTAAGGTTTTTGTGCCCATTTTACAGGTGAAGAAACGGGTTTAGAGAGATTGTGTAATCTAATAAGCCATTGGTAACTCGTGGAGGAAAGTTTTGAAGCAGATCTCACTGGTGGCAAAATATATGCAGTTTCTACATCCTATTTTTCTTGTAATGATCAGGAGACTCTTCCCACTAAAAACTTCGTTTTCCTTTGGGGCTTTGCTGTTCTGGCTTATTGAAAGTGGAGGAATGATATTCTTGAACCACTGGGGTCTCAGGATGTACATGCTGAGGTTCTTGGAGACCTCTGATTTCTAGTCTCATATGTTAAACTCGCCTGCAAAGATAGACCAATATGTTGATTCTCTGTCTAAGGAGTAGTACCTCTTTCCTTAAGGTTATAAAGCAGTTGTTTTCAGACCTTGACTTTGTGTCAGGATCACCTGGAGAGTCAGATACTTGGGTTCTGCCCTAAGAGGTTATGGCCTAATAGGTCTGGCATGGGCCTTGGAATCTGTATATTTAAAAAGCCTGTGTTTTCAGAATGTTCCCCAAGCCGTGCAGGGATGCGAACCACATATCTATAGGCTGATTTCTGGGCTACCCTTGTACTCAGCTGGTAAAGAATCTGCCTGCTGTGTCGGAGACCTGGGTTCAATCCCTGGGTTGGGAAGATCCCCTGGAGAAGGGAAAGGCTACCCAGTCCAGTATTCTGGCTTGGAGAATTCCATGGACTGTGTATATATAGACCATGAGTTCGCAAAGAGTCTGACAGGACTGAGTGCCTTTGACTTTCATGTAGGCTGATTTCTATCAATATTTACAGCAATAGTTCTCAAAGAGAAGGAGTTTACATTAGAATCACTTGGATTGTTTTGTTTTTTTCTCTTGTAAACTTGAGCACCAGGTGTATCAGATATATAGAGGGGTGGGGTGAATAAAGGAAGCTCTGATGATGATTTTAATGAAACACCAGTATTTAAGCAATTTCCAGTCAGACCTTACCCTTAGCTGGAATGGTTGGTGAACATGTATATTAATCCAGTGGTTATATTCCCCATATGCTGTGGCATGCCAGTTATACTCAAGATTGAGAATACTGTCAAAGCATTTCACATGAAAAGCATGCAGCATATAATTGAATATTCTTTTGCTTCAGAAGCTTCTTTGAAAGTTTGAAGTTCTTCAAGGTCATTATTAGCATGAATGATCACTGTTGGTACTCCAGAAATGCCAGGTTAGAGGCATTTTATTATGTCGGGTAAATTGAGATTCAGTCCAGAGTGAATTTCATGATTTTCAGAAATGTTACATTTGTTGAAATTGGTGCCAAGGGTAGGCTTCCTAAAAAGAAACTGGTGAATGAAAAGGGAGAAGTATCCTAATAGGTGTTAAATAGGTGTCATTAGAGACAGGAATGAAGGGAGCAGAGAAGAAAAATAACCTAACATTTGGCTTGATGGGTTCACAGGCAGGAATGGCTTGAGGAGGGGTCAGGAAGGGGTTGTACAGTCTTTAACTGTGCTGTTTCCTGCTGGTAAGATACTAGTACAGGGATCAACAGGGATCCCTAAAATCTACACATACCAGAATAACATCCCTTTGAGCTCCATCTCGAAAGGTACTGTGGTAGTGGTGAGAAAACCCAAGCACTTGTCACTGGGAAGCTCAGGGTCAGAAACCCTAAGAGGGTCAATAACTGGCAGAGAGGGACACAACATGTATGGGCAAGCACACCGTACACTGGTTGTATTCTCTGTGATTCTAGAGAAAAATGAAGAGAACTCCAAATCTGTTATTTTGCTTGGTTTTAAGGAATGCAGCTTTTGAGTAGTGAACAAATAGTTAGTAGTTATACATAGCCTTGTATGTTTAGGATACTGTCATTTTGCCTTCTGTAAGGCAGTTTTCATCAAAGCTGACTCTGAAGGAAGAGGTTATGCCTTCCAATAAAGGAGTTATGTAGTCAGAATTTAAGCAGTCTCAAGTAGTTTTGCTTAAACCTAGTGGGTAATGGCCTGTTTGGGGGTTGGGAGAAAAGAGAAGCTACATTAAGGACTTACTAGTCCATTCACAAATGTCAAAATGCAGCTGAAGTTAAAAGCAAGTATAACATAAATTTGGAAAGATAGAGAGTTGGAACATCTTTGTGTCATTTGTGGGTCATATTTGTTATTTCCATCATTTAATAGTGACCACACAATTTTTTTTTAACTAGGCAAAGAATTTTGTTTATCTTTGTCTCAAACTTTATTCTTACACTTCTTCAACTTCATTAGCTGCAAAGAATGACTTATATATAAGGAAAAACTGAAAAATGCTACAGTGTCCAGGGGCTTAGGCTTAAAAATATTAGAGATCTAGATTTTATCAGATCCATAAACAAAATTTAAAAAGCAGTCATAATAAAAAATAGCAGCTTCCAATAACTTCTTCAAGATTTATCATCTTCAGAAGTTAACTCAATTCAGTTTGCTTCATTCTTGGAAGCCTCATCTAAATTCTCCACAAGATCTGGAACTTCATCATCATCTTCCTCTCCAGTGGCAAGTGGTGATTTTCCATCCTTGGCTTGTTTGGGCAGAGCTTCAGCCAGTCTCCTTAAACTGGTCAGACTGTCTGCACCAAGTTGGTTTAAGATGCTGGGGAGCATTTCTGTCAGTTGCTTTGAGTCAGGGTGGCCTGTAGTGGTGAAAGCGTTTGCTGCCAAGGATGCCTGAACTTTAGGATTGTTAAAGTGGATCACTATTCCTTGATTTGTGAACATATTCACCTCTTCAGTACCAGAGGTATTGTTTACCTCTAACTTCTTTAAAGGGTACTGAAGTTTTTTGTCATCTGCTGTGGCTGTTCTATGAACCACCTTCTTTCTGCGAGCAGTTCCATTCCCACCAATGTGCACTTGTGCCTGCGGTTTGACGAGTTTCTCTTGGTTCATGATAGTTTCTTTCATCTTGTTGGAGTGGAAATGGGGCCACATCGGGGACTAGGGTTGGCGCTCAGGTGGTCTCGGGCAGACCAGCTGAGGTTAGGCAAACACACGCGGGGACACAAGATGACAGCTGGGACCACACAATTTTGAGGTAGTTTACAAGATATAGAGGTCTGGGATTAAATAAGATGGTATTTGTCAGACATTTTACAAGATTTTGAATAGGGTCCTATAGGGTTGGAGTATGTCATTTTGCCTGTTTGGCATTTGTGGTTTACTGTCTTAGTTCATGGTACAATCGTATCTACCATAATGTGATATTCCTGAAAATGCTCTCATTGTGTCAGATCAAATAATAAAACTTACAGGACTGTGAGAAAAATAGGATTAAGGCTAGACTGCTTAAAACTATGTGACTTTATAACCAGAGCACTAGCAAAAACAATGACAATCCAAATAAAATATTAGCATTGTAGCACTGGGGACATTTGTGTTCAGCTTCATATCCTGATGGCTCAAGACCTTGTTTGATCCTGGGACATGTTTTCCCTTCTTTGATCTGTAGATTCTTGTAGGTGTTAGCTTCTATTGGAGGCAAGTTTTCACCAGAAGTAAAGCTCTGGTCCAGGGTTTAGCCTTCATGTATGCCCACAGCCTCACCAGGTAGTGCAAAGTGCAACAGATATGGAAGATGCTAAATCAGCCACCACTGCTTGTACTAAAGGTACTTTGGTAAGAATCTCACCGGTGTTCTGTGCCCCGCGCTGAGTCTTTATCATTTGTGAAAAATCTTGTCCTTGATAGTGTTGAAACATGAGCACGCTGGGAATGATCACTTGGAAACCAGCACTGTTTCCCCATTACGCTCTTGTCGTTCCCATTTTGCCAGTCATTTGTGAATGACTCCATGTTACAGAAGTGTGCGTTGTGGCATAACTGACATGCTTTTGAATCTGTGATGGTGTCAAGATGTAGAGTTTGAAGTTATCCAGGTTCTGTTGTTTTGGAAAGTTCTAGTTTTGGAGATCCTACAGTGTGTCAAGGTGAAGTGAAATTTATTATTCCTCTCATGTTTTGTTGGCCTTTTATACAATAAAGTGAAGAGGGGCTATTTGAATTGACTTACACATTTCTGCTCTGTAACATAGTCATTGAGTGGAATGAACTCATGTCTCAGTGCTGAATAGCACTTGAGCCACATACGTGAAGCAGTAATGGCTTAAAGTTTCAACTCACTTGAAACATAGTTATAGTGAGGTTTTAAATTAAAAGCCATCTGAGCATACAGTAAATGGGAAAAAAGAGCAACAGTAGCCGGTTGTCAAGATAAAGACTGAGGGATAGAACAGACAGACGGCTTTTTGTGATATAAACAGTCTGTTTTCATAGGATTGCTTTGTTTTGTTTTAGGATTGGGAGAACTTCCACATTAAGTAGAAGTTAGTTAAATGGGAATGGCAGCAAACATGCGATGTGTATGTTGATACTGCCTTGTTTTTCTCAAGTAACTGTGATATAATAAACATCTCCATGGCTCAACACGAGAAACCATTGCCTGCAGTGGGCAGTCCTGGCTGGCCATGGCTTTGGCTTTCTTTAGGGACTCTACTCCCTCATCATTCACCCAGAGAAAGAACACATGGAGAGAGCATAACTGTTTCTTAAGTGCCCTTACTTAAAGCGATTCACATCACTGATGCTAATAACATCCCATAGGGAGAGCGGCCCTGTGACCATGCCCACATACAAGAAAGCCTGGGAATGTGGTCCTGCTGGGGAACAGCTTTGTGCAACAGAAGAGGGAGCTTGTGGTTTTGGTGACCCCAGACTGAGAAAGAAAGAATCCTATGCTTAGATCAGGTACCCTACAAATTAGGTTAAAGGAGGTTGTGTGTGCGTGTGTATGTATGTAATGTAAATTGCTATTGCTTGGAGTATAAAAGAAAGAATCATTTTTAAAACTTTGATTTGTATTTTAATTTAATATTTTAGAATTTTCTAGCCATGTCAGGTGCCTTATTTTACTCTTAAAAATGTTAAAACCATCCTTAGTCTGAGGGTCATAAAAACTACATCAACTCTCTTTTAACTGGTCAGGTAAGACGAGTAGCAATTTAAATTAGCTTTTAAAGGTAGCAACTGTGTTTAATAATTTTGTGTGATCAATGCTAAATAAACCAAACCAAAATATACAACTAGAGTTTTGAATAATTTTGTTTTAGAAGAAACTTCATTGAGATTAAGGTGACCTTCATAGACTAAATAAAAAGTACTTAAAAATAAAGTACTCTATACCTGTGCCTTGTCAATGTTTCAGGTCTTAAAAGAAATAGTTCATCTGTGTTTAGGACACTTTGGAATCTTGATAAGTTGTTGTAATGTTAACAAAACCATATCCCATACTTAGGGAACTTGTTGACTGCTATTCTCCAAATAAGTGCTCTCACAAGTCACTCCTTGTTTTTATCTGTTAATTGTTCAGTTCAGTTCAGTTCAGTCGCTCAGTCGTGTCTGACTCTGCGACCCCATGAGCTGCAGCACGCCAGGCCTCCCTGTAGCACCAAACCCCGGAGCCCGACCTGTTAATTGTACAGGCCACCAAATATATAACCTAAATATGTGTGTAAAATTCATACCTAAGAAATTTACACTAAAACCTTATATTACTAAAACTAATTGGACTTTGTTTTTTGTGTTAATAACCACTGGGAATGGATTAAAATTACCTAAATATTCCTTATAAAGGTGTTAAGCATCTCAGTATGATTTAATGTAAAAATGAAAATGAAAAATTTCATCAAAACATGTTGATATGTTTTATAAATCTTTCTGGAATTCACAAAATATTTAAAAGATAGAGGCCTGTTTAGTTGTGAAAGTTTAACAGTCAACTTGTTTTAAGATACTTGTCTGTTAATTTCAGATATGACTTAGGTTACATTTTCTGGTATTCTTAGTTGGCTTTTAAAAATTAGGTTGCTAAAGCATTGAAATAATAAATACATGTATTTATTTAGAGGTTATTTAATAATTAAAGTTTGTCTACATAATATCACCACCAGTTGAGACTGTACCAGGGTCTACATGAGGATCTTTTTTTTTCCTTAGCCAAAATCTGTGACCTGTATAGGTAATACATAAATAATATCTTTTCAGACTATTATGCTTGAGAGAGAAAACTGCAAATTAGAATAAAATCCAGACACTGAAACCTTTAACAGGAGCTATATGGTGTTACAGGTCAAATACACACTACTTGAGATAAAATTTTTTGTCTGGTTGATCTTATTAATATAACTTTTAATACTTTTAATGTATTTACTTTTATTATCTGGTGCTGGGTTAGTTTTTCACTTCCAGTGTTGCATCAGTTGTATCCAGAGGACACTGCCCAGTCTGGAAGCAGACCTGACTCCCTAGTGTTGTAAGAAGCCTCTGGGCGACCCTGTCTGAGCTTGAGCAAAGCAAATACTGTTACATCCAGGGCTTCCAGAGCTTAATACTGCTGCAGATGTTGAAATGCTGTACACTGTGTTTACAACCTTATTCACAAGCCTTTTCAGGTTTCAGTTCATAAGCCCATGTGGGTGCACGCTCCAAAATCTTCTTAGTGACACTGTAGCAATATTAATCAACACAGATTATAGGACTTCTTCTCAAGACCACAGAAAAAAATGAATGACTAAATTTCACATGATTAATCACTCTTGGTTGATGTAGATACAGCTTTAAATAATAATGTTTTTAAAAATTCAGTAAATAATACTTCATACTCATTGGAAGACTCCTAACTACATTTGAAACTAGCATGATACTGTAAATCATTTCTATTAGAATTTAAAGAAAAAGATGGCTCTAGTCAGAAAAGTAGTATAACAAGTATTGGTGAGGTTGTAGAGAAATTGGGATCTTCGTGCAATGGTAATATAAAATTGCTGGTAATATAAAATTATGTAGACATTGTGAGAGAAGAATGGTGATTTTTCAAAAAGTACGAATATGATCCAGCAATCTGACTCTTGGGTGTATACCCTAAAGAACTGAAAATGGGAACGTGAAGAGAGATGTTGGTACCACATGTTGATAACAGCATTATTCATAATAACCAGAAGATGGAAGCAACCTCACTGTCCATGGATAGATGAATGGATAAAATGTAACATATACATATAATGGAATAGTAGTCAGCCTTAAAAACGAGGGATATTCTGACACATGACACAGCATTGGATGAACCTTCATGCTGAGTGACAGATAACTGTATAATTCTACTTTTATGAGTTAACTAGAGTAGCCAGCCTCATAGAGAAACAGAAAGAATGGTGGTTGCCAAGGGCTGGGGGTGGGGAATGGCAGGTTAGGTAGTTGCAGTTCAGGAAGGTGAAAAGAGTTCTGTGGATGGGTACTGGGGGTGGTTGCACAACCGTGTGGATAAAGCTTGATGCCTCTGAACTGACTGTACACTGAGGAATGGTTGAGGCAGTAAGTTTCATGTCACATGTATTTTACGACAAATTGAAAAAAAAATTGACAGACAAACCCTTTAGATAGTTTTGTTTCTTCGTAGTCCTGGTGACAACTTAAACACAGAAAACCAATGAACAGACAATACCATTTTCTCTTCCTAGCCCAGTACTGTTGTCAGTTTAAAAAGCAAAAGCAATACTAATCATTTCCCCAATCCACTGGGATCAGGGCATACCTCTTACCAGTGGTCTAGTCACAGTGTCCAGCTGGGAACCGGCCCCAATTGTGTTACCTAAAAAATAATGTTTTGAAATTGGTCTTGTCTGCTTCTACCACTGTTAGGTTAAAAAGTCCTAGTGTTAGTCAGCACAGTGATACCCAGGGTCTTGGCTTTGAAAAAGACAACCAAGTGTTATTAAATCTGAGATGACTCCAGTAATGATGGGTGGTGTCTGACATCCAAGTTCTCTCTCTCACTCCCTGGCCTGTGGTGACGAGACACCACCTGTAAGGAGGGCCATGGGAGCAGAGGCCTCAGAGCGTGTCTTCTGGAGCCTGAGTGCTTAGTCTCAAGCCTGCCCTGTACCAGCTGTTACCTTGTATGTTATCTGACCTCTCTGTTTTTGGGTTTCCTCATAGGTAAAATAGTGCTTATTTGGGGTAGAAAGATCCGGAAGAGCTTTGTGGATGAGGATATTACTACCTTACAGGGTTGTTTGGAGAATGAGGAGTCAATACATGTAAAGTCTGATTGTAATGCTTTGACACACTTACTCAGTGTTAGATATTAACAGCTTTTCCTACCTGAAAATTGTACCTGGCATTGACAAGGTTCTTAGCAGACCAAATTTTCTTCCTTTATTTGATTGTTATCAAACTCTCTTTCTACATGTAGAAATATGCCTTGCTTAGGTGTTCAAAGTAAATTCTTCAACTAAGAATGTGATATTGTTAAAGCAGTTAGAAATACGTGTCTCTTAAATGTTTGTTCTCACTGTCAGTGAAACCAAGAAGAAAACTATAGTCACTTTGTAATTTATTTACATATTGATAAATGCTTGTATAAAGAGTGAGTTGTCCATATTCAAGAATAGATTTGACAGGCAGTCTTTTTTTAAAGTCTTCATTGAATTTGTTACAATATTGCTTCTGTTTTATGGTTTCTTTTAATTTATTTTAATTAAAGGATAATTACTTTACAATACTGTGATGGCTCTTGCCGTACATTGCCGTAAATCAGCATGGGTGCATATGTGTTCCCCCATCCTCAACTCCCCTCCCACCTCCCTCCCCTCCCCCTCCCTCTGGGTTGTCCCAGAGCACTGGCTTTGGGTGCCCTGGCAGGAAGTCTTGTGACCTACATTCTTGTCTAAAAGTCAAAACATATTATGTCGTACCAAAAAGAAATCTAAGTGTTTATATGAGTTTTTTAAGGAAAAATGTTATCATGAAATAGTCATGAATGTATAAACTTCTGATGGATAAAGAGTTATCCACCCTTCAGTTGATAAAGAAAATACTGCCTAAAAATGGTTTAACTATGCAACCTTTAAAATCCCCTCAGCTGAGATAGATGGTAATCAGACATTTTGTATTCTCTTCTAATAACACTGACAGATCTTAATTTTCTGAACTTGTCACCAGATCAGAGACCTCCGGTGGTCTCTCTTTGTTCACGGAAGGTACCCTCAACTTTTAAACCCAAAGTATGAAGTTTGTGGTTCCAGAAGGCTTTTCTAGCCCCGTATATCATTACCTCATTACTCTACTACTCTGTTTTCATAAGGAAACACTCTTACAACACTCTGTATTTAACCAAACCATTCTCATCCCTTATACTGTTTGTCTCTGTGCAACCTAGTCTCTAATGGAACCTTGAAAATAGCCTTAGGCAACTCGTGATGGGATAGGGGTGTGGGGGGTTGCCAATGACAGTTGCCCAGAATCTGGTTGTTTCAGGTGGTGACTTTAATTTCTTGCCTCTCAAATGTTACTGATTTTAATCTCTTGCCTTGGAAATGTTAGGGATTTTATTTTTTGCCTAGACAAACTGAAGGTATGTAGAAGTTTAGTCTGTTTTCTATGAATGGTGGCTAAAGTCCAGGTAGGAATTAGTAAATTAATAATCAGTTACTTGCTTTTCATAAAGAAAGCATCTGTCAACTTGTAGTTCACCTGTCTGACTTAGATGGGTCTACTCTAGCTAGATGCCTGTTCTGTGGGCCACTGGACTCCTGTAGGCTCAGGCAGAACCCAAACCAGTAAAAAAAAAAGAAAAGAAAAATGAAGAATTAAAAAGCAGAGGAAGAGTTTACTTGATTCTTTATCAAATATCTTTAAGTGTTTGTCTTAGTTCTGTTTACAGCCAAAATTACAGTAAAACTAGAAGTTTTTGGTTTGATCTAAGCTCCTTGCCCATTTCTCTCTCTCTCTCTTTTTAAAGCTATCAGGTGTTTATTCTTAAAAACTTGGTATTTTTCAAAGTGATTTCTCCATGGTTGGGATATTTTATATCCCGTTTTCGTCAGCTTTAATGTGTATGTATAAAAAAGTTTATTTTTGATTAGAATTCAAATTGCACTGTTTCAGAACTGCCTGAAGCCACATAAGTAAGACTTTAAAACAGTGATTTTGGGGGCCCATTTGTAATTTTCGGAGCTTCATATTATTAATATTAATTCCTGAGGTTGCTGCAGGTTGACCCCGGAGCTGTCAAACTTGTGAAAGATGAGAGTAGGCTAATTGATTGTTGAGCATGTGCAGTTACTGGATGTGACTGGAATATGTACCTGTGGTCTGGTTTGGGGAGTTTTGCCGGTGATGGTGTTCTCTAGGATAACACCTCTCTCCATAGGGTAGTTTCTTGCTGCTTCTGCCTGTTGGTTGGAAGACCTGGCTTCCCCGGCCTCTGTGCTGCTGGGCCCTCTGGGCTGTCGTCCTCTCTCACCTCTGTTATAAGAGCAGATGTCATGGGATAAGTGCTGTGTTGCTCATAGTTCAGAAGGAGCTCAGGCTTCAGGCTTTGTATGTCAGGGAGGTCTGGCAGTGTACATTAGCCCAGTATTAGCTTCCTCCTACTGCTCTTGTTACAGACTATCGTGAATGGGATGGCTTACAGCTACAGAGATTGATTCTCACAGTTCTGAAGACTGGGCATCGAAAACCAAGGTGCCAGAAAGGCCATGTTCTCTCTGAGTTCCTTGGTAGAATCCTTCCTCGCCTCCTGCTAGCTTTTGGTGATGGCCGTCAGTCCGTGGCATTCCTTGGCTTGCAGCTGCAAAGCTTCATTATCTGCCTCTGATGTCGCATGAAATCCTTCTGTCTGCGTCTGTGTCCAAATTTTCCTTTTCTTATAAGGACACCAGTCATGTTGGACTAAGGCCCAGCCTACTCTAGATGACTCCATCTTCGTTTATTACCTCTGCAACTCACCCTGTTTCTAAATAAGATCTCAATCTGATATCCTGGGGGTTAGGACTTCACATGTCTTTTTGAGAGACACAGTGCAACCCGTAACATCCATGATTTTTTTCTTTAGCATTGCAGATTTGGAAATTCTCTTTAGTGGTTGACCCAGTGTCATTCTGCCTAAATACAAAGGCAGTTTGGGAATAGTAGTAACCTTTAACACAAGAAATTTATGTGGTTATGAAAATAGACTATAATAAAGATTATGAAGGAGGTAAAACTAGAGCTTCACTGTAGGGTAAGCAACGGTCTTTGAGCTGGGCTCTATGATGTTATACAGCCTGTTCCACCTAACTTCCTTAGAGTCAAAACTGTGGGTTTCCCAGTAGTCATGTATGGATATGAGAGTTGGACCATAAAGAAGGCTGAGCACTGAAGAACTGATGCTTTGACCTGTGGTGCTGGAGAAGACTCTTGCTGCTGCTGCTGAGTCACTTCGGTTGTGTCTGACTCTGTGACCCCATAGACGGCAGCCCACCAGGCTCCCCAATCCCTGGGATTCTCCAAGCAAGAACACTGGAATGGGTTGCCAGAGTTGCCAGAAGCTGAGGAAAGAAGAGAAGCGAAAGGGAAGGGAGAAAGGGAAAAAGATAATACCCAACTGAATGCAGAGTTTCAGAGAAGAGCAAGGAGAAATAAGGCCTTCTTAAATGAACAATGCAAAGAAATTGAGGAAAACAGTAGAATTGGAAAGACTAGAGATCTCTTCAAGAAAATTGGAGATATCAAGGGAGGATTTCATGCAAGGATGGGCATGATTAGGGATGAGAATACACAGAGGAACTATACAAAAAAGATCTTAATGACCTGGATAACCACAATCATGTGATAACTCACCTAGAGCCAGATATCCTGGAGTGTGAAGTCAAGTAAGCCTTAGTAAGCATTACTACTAACAAAGCTAGTGGAGGTGATGGAATCCAGCTGAGCTATTTATAAAATCCTAAAAGATAATGCTGTTAAAGTGCTGCACTCAATATGCTAGCAAATCTGGAAAACTGAGCAGTGGCCACAGTACTGGAAAAATGTCAGTTTTCATTCCAGTCTCAAAGAAGGGCAATGCCAAAGAATGCAAAAACTCTTGTACAATGGTGCTCATTTCACATGCTATTAAAATTGTGCTCAGAATCCTTCAAGCTAGGCTTTAGCAGTATTTCAGCTGAGCACTTCCAGATGAACAAACTGGGTTTAGAAAAGGCAGAGGAAACAGCAATCATACTGTCAACATTCGTTGGCTCATAGAGAAAGCAAGAGAATTAAAAAAAGAAAAAAACCGCAAAAACCTTTAACTGTGTGGATCACAACAAACAGTGGAAAATTCTTCACGAGATGGGAGTACTAGACCACCTTACCTGTGTCCTAAGCAACCTGTATGCCAGTCAAGAAGCAACAGTTAGAACCAGACATGGAAC
>ML662444.1:41940-160901 GCA_007570785.1 Antilocapra americana
CGGTCTTTAAAAGTTCTTTTGGTGTATTTATTGGGGAGAGAGTGGTCTTCCCGTCCTATTCCTCCACCATCTTAGTTCCCCCCCTAGAATATCATTTTAATTATTCAAATCTAAGGATATTTTCTGACATTGTGAAGACCTAAAAAACAAATGAGTTCAATGTACTTTGTGTTCAGATGCTCTTGTTTTCCTTTCTGAGATTCTGCCTTAGCCCTTGAGATGGATGGGCAGCAATTGTTTTCAGCAGCTTAAGATATAATTGACATCATAAAATTTACCCATTTAAACTGTATAATTCTCTGTTTTTAGTATATGCACAATCACTGCAATCTACTTTTTGAACATTTTTATCCCTCCCAAAGGGAACCATAAACCCATTGTAGTCACTCCTCCTCGACCCTTGCCTGCAACTCCTGGGAACCAGTATCATCTGTAGGATAGTTGCCTCTTCTGGACATCTCCTTTAAGTGGAGTCATACAGCATGTAGTCGTTTCTGATTGGCTAATTTGACTTTTACATAATGTTTCAAGGTTCGTCCCTGGGGCAGCCTGTATCAGTGCTTCGTTGCTGTTTATGGCTGAAGAAAATCCAGCTGTATCGATAATACTACATTTTGTCTATCCATTTGGGTTGTTTCTACTATCTGGCTGTTAACAGTGCTGCTAAAATTCGTGTGCAGGTTTTTGTGTGAGCTGTGTTTTTATTTCTGTTGGACATATACCTAGGAGTGGACTTGCTGGGTCCTGGAATGATTCTATGTTTACCATTTTGAGGTGCGGAGTAGGATTGCAAGTTAGCACTGTAATTTATTTATTGTTTAGTGTGAGACATTATCTGATAATCAGGACCTTGTTTAAGTCATCTTCATTTAAGACTCTCCTGGGATACTTGTTACTCACCCAGAGCTCACATCAGATCCAGCTAGAAGTTGTGTGTTCATTTTCATGACTGTACAGGAGTAATGTTATTTCCCACACCTGTGAGATCACATGGACTTTTATTTTTTGTTTCCTCTTTGTTTCTATATTGAGAAGATATTTATAGTAGTAAAATATTTAGCATAAAATATACCATTTTAACATTTAATATTTTTATCATTGTGGTAAAATATGCATAGTGAGATGTATCATTTTAACCAGTTTTTAAGTGTGCAGTTTGGTGACATTAAGAACATTCACAATGTTGTATAATAATCCTCACCATCCATCTCCAGAACTTCTTAATCTTCCCAAACAGAAATCGTGTGCCAGTTCAGTCCTCATTCCCCATTGCTTCCTTCCCAAGCCCCTTGCTCCCTCTGTTCCACTTTCTGTCGTCAGGATCTAACACCTCCTATGAGGGCGATCATCCATTGGTCCTTTTCTGTCTGGCTTATTTCACTTAGTGTGTTTCATAGGTTCATTTATCTTGCGGCATGTATCAGAACTTGATTCCTTTTCAAACCTGAAAAATATTCTGTCATACATATATATACAACATTTTCTTTATCTGCTCATAGTTTGGTGGGCGTTTGGGTTGTTTCCACTGTTTGGCTTTTGCGAATAAAACTGCTGTGAACACTGGTACACAGATATCTGTCTGAGTCCCATTTAGTGTATGGACATTTAGTATATGCACATTCATCCTGTTTATCCCTATTAGCTTACAAGCCCTTTGTGAGCAGAAGGTATATATTCATCTGAGTGTCATTTCACCACTTAATTCAGAGCTTTGCATGTAATAGATCTGTTGTATGTATTTATAAAATGAATTAAGTTTCTGGCTTCTTTCCATATCTTTGGTGTGTGTTCACATTAAGAGCCAGGTGTAAGTATATACATTTCATGTGACCTCACTTTTCCAGTTTCACCCAAAAAACAAGCTTTTATCCTTTTTTCCCCTCTCAAATAGCATGCTTACAAATTTTGTTAGAATTAAAAGAAAAAAGATTGCATTTAATGTCACAAATTATTCTGTTTCAGAGCCACCAATGTGAATTAGAGCATCTATAAATTCATTTATAAAATGAAAATTATAAGTAATTGGGGAGTCACATTATAAACTTGACCCTTGCATTCGCTTCCTTCTCCAGGGTGTGCTCTCTTTTTTGAGCGCCCACTCAGAGGCACACCGTCTGACGTGTGGGGAAGGAAACCCTTTCTCCTTGGCACTGTCTTCTTCACCTGCCTCCCAGTCTCACTGATGGGGATCAGTCCGTGGTGAGTGATGAGGCCCTCCATGACGACTGTCTGTTTTGGTCCCATGTGGACAGTACCTCTGCAGTGCACTTTTCAACCTCTGCAGAGCAACTGTACCTGTGTTTTCAATGGAACTCTTTGCTAATACTGGAAACTAGTAGGCAGTTGCCATCATGCCCAGTTTATAAATGAGGACTTGAAATTAAGTCTCAGATAGTTCCTAGGTGAAGAAATGGAATTAAAAATGTCTGTAAGGGCAGTTGTTTCTGTCATGAGGTAAGTTACATGGTTGGGTCCTGGGAAGGGGCAGACGGTCTCTGTACTCACTCAGTTGTGGCTCACTTGACTTTGCAGATGTGTTGTTGTTGTCATCTCATGCAGCAGTCCCCAAGCTTTTTGGCGCCAGGGACCGGTTTGACAGAAGACAAGGTTTTCACAGACAGGGAGGAGTGGGTGTGCGTTCCCAGTCGTAATGCAAGCAGTGCGGAGCTGCGGGGAACAGCAAGTGAAGCTTCTCTTGCTCACCCCTCCCTGGGTGGCTTGGCTCCTAACAGGCCACAGTCTGCTGCATGGGGGCTTAGGACCCCTGTTCTAGGGCACTGACATGAACATAGTTTACATCGAAAGTCACGAGGCCAACTTTCCCTATGGTCCAATTGGAAATCTGTCTGCCAGTGCACGGGACACGAGTTCAATCCCTGGCCCAGGAAGATTCCACGTGCCACTGGGCAAGTAGGCCTGTGTGCCACAGCTGTTGAAGCCTGCGTGCCCTAGAGCTGGTTCCCCACAACAAGCCACTGCGATGAGAAACTCACCCACCACAACTAGAGAGTAGCCCCCACTCACCACAGCTGGTGAAAGCCTGCATCCAGCAACAAAGACCCAGTGCAGACAGAAATAAATGAATTTTTTAAAAGGGGGCAGGAGTCACCTTAGTGTGTCCCATATTATGACCAGTAGCCTATTCTAAATCATACTGTGAATTTTAATTTGATCTTATTTTTTCACGATAAAAAGTGACAGAATAATTAGCATGTAATAACCAAAGCAGATTTCCAAGCAAATACATAGTTAAAAGGAAACTTTTTATTTTGTATAGAGAAAGAAAGAACAAAAAAACTCCTCCACTTGCAGTCTATTTCCTCCACTTGGGATCCCCTAGCCTTCCTACCTGTTACTCTCTCACTACCCTTTTGTGTGTCACACAGTTATTAAAATAAGTACCATTCACTGAAAGTACCTGTGATGCATGATGTATAGTTGTGTGCTCAGTCCCTCCGTTTGGTCCCACACTTTGCAACCCTGTGGACTGTAGCCCATCAGGCTCCTCTGTCCATGGAATTGTTGCAGGAAGGGGGAGCCCTTCCAGGGCCCAGAAGTGGTCTCTTGTCTAACACGTGGAAATGAATTGTCCAAGAAGACACATTTGCTGACAGAGAAAGATTTTTATTGGGAAGGGGTGCCTGGGTGGAGACCAGTTCGGTAAGGGAAGCCAGGAGGACTGCTCTGCCCCGTGGCTTGCAGTCTCGGGTTATATGGTGATGGGATTAGCTTCTGGGTGGTCTTTGGCCAATTATTCTAACTCAGAGGCTCACACATTGCTCAGCCCAGGTGGATGCCAGTGAGAAGGATTCTGGGAGGTGGTTGAATATGTGGTCTCACCTTTTGAACGTCTCTGAACTCTTCTGGTGGTTTGTGGTGGCTTCTTAGTTCTGAGTTCCTTACCAGGACGTCTTGTCTTAAAACAGCTCATGCAAATGATTACTGTGGTGCCTGGCCAGGGTGGGCGGTTTCAGTCAGTGTGCTTCCCCTGACAGAATTTTTCAAGCAAGAATACTGGTGTGGGTTGCCATTTCTTACTCCAGGGGATCTTTCTGACCCAGGGATCGAATCTGCATCTCTTACATCTCCTACGTTGGCAGGTGGATTCTTTACCACAGAGCCACCAGTGGAGCCCAGTATATTAATATGATGACTACTCTTTTTCTTCTAAGGGATTCTTGCCCACAGTAGTAGATATTAATGATCATCTGAATTAAATTCACCGATTCTAGTCCATTTTAGTTCATTGATTCTTAAAATGTCAATGTTTAGTCTTGCCATTTAAGTATGACCTCAATCAAATCCGTTATCATTATACAGTAGAGATGATGAGTAGATTCAAGGGGTTAGATCTGATAACATGGTGCCTGAAGGACTATAGACGGAGATTTGTAATGTTGTGTAGGAGGCTGAGACCAAAATTATCCTAAAGAAAAAGAAATACATGAAGGAAAAATTGTTATCTGAGGAGGCTTACAGATACCTGAAGAAAGAAGAGAAGCAAAAAACAAGAAAGAGAGGATAACACCCAGCTGAATGCAGAGTTCCAGAGTATAGCAACAAGAGAAAAGAAGGCCTTCTTAAGTGAACAAACAGTGCAAAGAAATAGAGGTAAATAAGAGAATGGGAAAGACTAAAGATCTCTTCAAGAAAACTGGAGATATCAAAAAGGAACATTCATGCAAAGATGGGCTCAATAAAGGACAAAGATGGTAAGGGCTTAACAAACAGAACGGATTAAGAAGAGGTCGCAAGAGTACACACAAGAACTGTGCCGAAAAGGTCGTGATGACCTTGATAATCATGATGGTGTGGTCACTCACCTGGAGCTGGACATCCTGAAGTCTGAAATCAAATGGGCCTTAGGAAGCATTACTACAAAGCTAGTGGTTGTGACGGAATTCCGGCTGAGCTATTTACACTCCTGAAAGGTGATGCTGTTAAAGTGCTGCACTCAATATGTCAGCAAATGTGGAAAACTCAGCAGTGACCTCAGGACTGGAAATGGTCAGTTTTCATTCCAGTCTCCCAAAAGGGCAATGGCAAAGAATGTTCATAGCACCATACAATTGAGCTCATTTCACATGCTAGCAAGGTTATGCTCAAAATCTTGAAGCAGTATCAACTGAGAACTTCCAGATTTACAAGCTAGATTTAGAAAAGGCAGAGGAACCAGAGATCAAATTGCCAGCAGTCATTGAGTCACGGAGAAAGCAAGGAAGTTCCAGAAAAACATATATTTCTACTTCATTGACTACACTAAAGCCTTTGAGTGTGTGGATCACAATGAACTATGGAAAATTCTTAAGGAGATTGGAGTACCAGACCACCTTGCCTGTCTCCTGAGAAACCTAAATGTGGGTCAAGAAGCAACAGTTAGAATTGGACATAGAACAACTGACTGGTTCAAAATTGTGAGATGAACAAGGCTGTATAATGTCACCCTGTTTATTTAACTTATATGCACACAGAGTATATCATGGGAAATGCCAGGGTGGATGGAAGACAAGCTTTAATCAAGATTGCTGGGAGGAATATCAACAACTTCAGACATTCAGAGGATGAGATAGTTAGATAGCATCAGCAACTCAGTGGACATAGTTTGAGCAACCTCCATGGTACAGTGGAGAAGGAAATGGCAACACACTCCAGTATTCATGCCTGGAAAATCCCAGGGAAAGAGGAGCCTGGTGGGCTGCCGTCTATGGGAACACGCAGAGTTGGACACGACTAAAGCAACTTAGCAGCAGCAGCAGCATGATGTAGTGGAGGACAGAGAAGCCTGGCATGCTGCAGTCCGTGGGATCGCAGGTCAGACACGACTTAAGGACTGAACAAGAGTAACAGCAAAATGTTTGTTTAGTTTTGAACACTCACGTATTTATTATTAGTCTTTTTTCCCTCCTTGAATTACTTTTTCATTCTCTTAATAGTGTCTACGGATGAAAAGAGGTTCATAATCTTTACACAGTTCAATTTACTGATTTTTTTCTTCTTCTTATGTTTAGTTGCTTTTTTAAAATCTTGTTTAGAAAACTTGCTTCCACTAATGAGGACCTACTGTGTATCACAGGGAACTCTACTCAGTCCTCTGTGGTGACTTAAATGGAAAAGAAATCCCACAAAGAGGGGCACGTGTGTAGCTGATTGACTTTTTTATACAGTAGAAACTAGCACAAGATTGTAAAGGAGCTATACTCCAATAAAAATTCTAACAAGGAAACTTTCTTCTTCCCCCAAGATTTATTTATTTTTTCACACACAGATCTTTCATACCAATTCTCAGTCCGTGAATTTTTCATGAACCAGTTTCATGAATTTTTTCTAGAAAAATCATATAAAGCTTGATTCATTTTGGTTCATATTAATATATAGTTGAACCAGCGTCATTTATTAAAAAAAAAATCTTTCCCCACTCCATGTGTCCTTTATCATAAATCAGACAGTTATCTTCACATGATTTATTTTCTGGGTTTTATATTCTATTTTTGTATATATCGGGTGTCAGTACTATGCTGTGTTGATTTCTTTAACATTTTATTGATATCTTCTATAACTTATGTGACTTGGTTCTTCTTCCTTAAGACTGCCTAGGCTATAGCTGGGAATGGAGGGGAGAGTGGGGGAAAATAGATGAATGTGTATGTAAAAAATAATAAATGATTTATTTTTAAAGAAATTGCCTTGGCTATTATAGGCCTTTTCTATATCCAGGTAAACTGTGGAATCAACTCTTCAGTATTCACAAAATGACTTGCTGGGAATTTTGAATGTGATTGCATTCAGTTCAGTTCAGTCACTCAGTCATGTCTGACTCTTTTTGACCCCATGAACTGCAGCACACCAGGCCTCCCTGTCCATCACCAACTCCCAGAGTTTACCCAAACTCATGTCCATTGAGTCACTGATGCCATCCAACCATCTCATCCTCTGTCGTCCCCTTCTCCTCCTGCTTTCAAATCTTTCCCAACATCAGGGTCTTTTCAAATGAGTCAGCTCTTCGCATCAGGTGGGCAAAACATTGGAGTTTCAGCTTCAACATCAGTCCTTCCAATGAACACCAAGGACTGATTTTCTTTAGGATGGACTGGTTGGATCTCCTTGCAGTTCACGGGACTGTCAAGAGTCTTCTCCAACACCATAGTTCAAAAGCATCAATTCTTCTGTGCTCTGCTTTCTTTGTAGTCCAGCTCTAAACATCCATACATGACTACAGAAAAAACCATAGCTTTGACTAGATGGACCTTTGTTGGCAAAGTAATGTCTCTGCTTTTTAATATGCTGTTTAGCTGGCATTGCTTTTCTTCCAAGGAGCAAACATCTTTTAATTTCATGGCTACAGTCACCACCAACAGTGATTTTGGAGTATAAAAAAGAAAGTCTCTCGCTGTTTCCATATCTATTTGTCATGAAGCGATGGAACTGGATGTCATGATCTTAGTTTTCTGGATGTTGAATTTTAAGCCAACTTTTTCACTGTCATCTTTCACTTTCATCAAGAAGCTCTTTACTTCTCAGCTTTCTGCCATAAGGGTTGTGTCATCTGCATATCTGAGGTTATTGATATTTCATTCAGCAGTCTTGATTCCAGCTTGTGCATCATCCAGCCCAGCATTTCACATAATGTATCTCTATAACTCTGCCCGTTCAAGCACTTAGAGGTCTCCCTTGCCTGGAGTCCTCTGTTGTTCAGCACATCAGACACATAGAGGGGCCCCCTGAGTGGGGTCCTACTCTGCAGATCGGTTCATCAAGCACTCAAAGGGGTGCCCTGGGTGGGGTCCTACTCTGTTTTCGGACATCGGTCACTTAAAGGAGCATCCTGGTAGGGTCCTACTTTGTAGTTCAGTGCGTTTGCTTGTCCCGCCTCTCTGTTAGAGAGGCCACTCCTTATACCTGACTGAAGGCAGGCCCTCAAGCAGGTATATCTTGTCCACTCCCTATACCTGACTCAGCAGTACTCCGTTTCTCCCATGGCTTCCTAGCTTTCCTCTGCAGGCATTTCCCACCACAATCTCCTCCCTTCCATCCTCTCTGTCCGTCTCTGCACAGTCAACAGCAGCCCTCACCCTGGGATTGCTCCACAATCCCTAAACTCCAGCTCCCAGCCACTGTGCCTTCCAGGGGACCTGTGTCCCTGTCCGGGGTATGTATGGCTGCAGCAAGGACTGTCTAATTCTCATTTCTTTTAGGTTGCCACAGATCAGCTTTTCACTCTCAGCCTTAAATGTTTTCCCTCTGACTCAGACCATTGCCCCAATGTGGGGACTGGACTCTTACTTCAGTTCCCCCAGCCGCCGAGTCTAGTAACACTCCTGTTTCCCCCTCCAGTGTCCTGATCCTATTGACTTTCGAATGGTTCTGTGTATTCTTTTCCGCTGGTCAGGTACTCCTGTCTGCTCTCAGCTGGTGTTCTGCATGCAGTTCTGCGTCTGAAGGTGTATTCCTGATGTATCTGTGGAGGGAGGTGTATTCCACGTCCACATACTCCTCTGCCATCTTGTTCTCTCCTTATAATCAATTCTTTAAGACAGACTTTCCTTCCTTGTTTGATGCTTTGCTTTGTTTGGTGCTGGTCCTTCTGCAACAGATTGTTTTGAATGCATGTGGCATCCCCTTGAATCTTTTGGAGGACACTGAAACTTATTTTAAAGCTTCCTTTTGTTTCCTACTATGATTTGGTTATTTGGCAATGAGGTAGATTACCTTTTACTTCCTGTATTCTTTTTTTGTGTCTTCCAGTGGTTTTCCTCAAATTCTTTTGATGAACTTTATGTATTTTATATTTACAAATGAGAGGGCAGTCCGGGGATTGTGAAAAGAAATGTCTTCTGGGGCTACCCAAGTGCTGTAAACGTGAGAAGTGGGGTAAGAATAGGTTTGCGTTATCGCTGGAATACATGTTCTTTCTACTGCAGCAGCCACTATCTACATGGCAATTCAGTCCCCATGTTTTGAAACCTAATGTATTCCTATGAAATGCTGGAAGATTATATATAATTTGGTTAAATTTCCTGTGATTTACATATTGACAACCAACTCGCTTGGAAGATAGCATTATGAGTGAAAAAGCATGTTAGGTTGTCAATTTGCCACCCTGGTCTAGACACCCCCGGTAGCCAGAGTATTTTTCTCCAGCTCAGGTGGAAACCCCTGTTCTGTAGTACTGCGTGCAGGCACTGCTTATAGGAGCTCTGAGAGTGTGGACGTTCTGGGATTTCCTCTGTAGTACTGAAGTAGTTTCTGCAGTGATGATAGGGTCATATGCCACTCTTGGAAGCCAAAGTGACCTGGGAGACTGCAGGTTTTGAATCCCACCCCATTGAGTTCTGCACATAACCCATTTACAGGTCCCACTGCAGAGAACGATGCTTGTGGCCATTATCCTGGGACAGGTGGAGAGGCCAGCAGCTGTGAGAGCAGGGTACCAGGGACTGACTTTGTAGCCTTTTATTAGCCTACTGAGTTATGGGTGGCATCCTCCTCCAGGTTTGCTTTCTGGTCCCCCTGAACCCTGAAAGACTTACCTAAGAGGTCTTTTTCACCTTAACATGTGACTGCTTTTTCAAGTCTAAAGGGTTCATAAAGCCTTTTCCCATCTGCTCTGTATCATCCAGATGTATTTCCCTCTTCTTCCAAGTAAAGAGAAAATTCTGTAAATTAGATTCTTATTTTCTTCTGTTCTATCAGTGATATTTGATGTGGAAGTAGGAAACAGATATGTGTATGTCAGAATGTAATGTGTGTGTGTATAATATATACATATGTAATATACACATATCCATACAGATATTTATTAGCTTCATTGTTCTGGGTATCAATTCAGTTCTACATTTCTAAATTTTTTTTAAGAGATAAGCAAATGCCGTCATATTATTTTTTGTTTACTGTATTCCTTCTCAAGAATAAAGACAGTATCCTTCTTGAAATTCTTAGCATAGAAAGATATTTAAAATTAAAACTTTGATCTTAATTTGAGATATTTAATATACTTTGCTAGTTTAAAAAATTTTTCTTTTTAAGTTATAAAATATGATAACACATTTACAGGAAACATGGAAAATCCTGGAAAAAGCTACATGTAATTCCACTATATATTACCATTTTTTGTTTTAAGTAGATGAATTAAGATTTTTCATTGGACTTTCGATATCAAACCCTCAGAAATTAATAGAATGAAGGCACAGAGGCTTCCCAGGTTGTACTAGTGGTAAAGAACCCACTGGCCAGTGCAGGAGATGTGAGAGACTTGGGTTTGATACCTGGGTCGGGAAGATCCCTTGGAGAAGGGCATGGCAACCCACTCCAGTAACCTTGCCCAGAGAATCCCATGGACAGAGGAGCCTGGTGGGCCACAGTCCATGGGGTGGCACAGATTCAGACACAACTGAAGTCAGTGAGCACTGCACTGCATAGAGAAGTGGAAGAAGATAACAGGCCTGAAAAGCAGTATGAACAGTTTTCACGTAACAGTAGGATCCAAATTGCATTCAGGTTTCCATAGACTGTAAATTAGGAGACACTGGACATATCCAGAGACGTAAGACCAGGTGAAGAAATTTCATGGTCTAAGTATTGAAATCATACAGACTCTGTTTTCTCATTACTGTGAAGTTATGTTAGTGGTCAATATCAAAAGATATTTTAAAATAAACCACATATTTTCAAGTCTAGTGTGACATTTACTAAGAGAGAACTTTGACTTAGCCATTGAACACCTCAATAAAATTAGAAGACTGAAAAAACATAGAGGGTGATTGCAGAGAAGAAAGCATTTAAATGAGAAATTAGTATCACAGATACTTTAAAAAATCCCATATATTTGGAAATTAAATGTCTACTTTTAACTGATGGGTATATTTAAGATGCCATAACAATGAAAACTAGAAAATATTTGTGACTGAATAAAAATAAAAAGAGAATTTACCAGAACTTGTTGCATGCAGCTGGAGCTGTTCACTGCAATTAAACACAATGTGGGGTCTTGAACAAGGTATGAAAACAGATAGGGGACACCAACGTAGAATTTTGTAAGATTTGAACAAAATCTGTACTTTCGTTAATACTATATCATGTTAACCTCATGGTTTTTTTTTTAAAACAACATAATATGTCTTTATATTATCAGAATTGGATTAGAATTTTCAAGCCTCAATCAAAATTATTTTTTAATTACTGCACAGAGAAATCTGTCAGGCTACAATCCATGGGGTCACAAAGAGTTATACATGACTGAGCAACTCTCTCTCTCTCTCTCTCTCTCACACACACACACACACAAGACAATAAATTAAGCTTTTAACAGTAATACTAGATGCCAAAATATATAAACAATATCAAAACTGTGAATGAATATAAATTAGAAATCTAGCATTCTAGTCATACTAAGTCACACAAGTGGACTCAAAATATCAAATTTTTTAACTAAGCAAAAATTTGTAAGCTTTCTAAAACATGTGTATGTATATATTGTATTATATGTATAAACATGTGTATATATACATTGTATTATACGTACTATATATGTGTGTGTGAGTGAGTGTGTGTGTGTGTGTGTGTGTGTGTGTGTACAAAGCTTTTCTACTATGATTGGTAATGGGTTGAGAAAGAACATCAAGAAAAAAATAGATGGAGAAATTGGAAAGCATAAACTAAATGAAATGGGAGCACTGAGCATGAAACAGAAAACAATGAAACACACTAGAGAAAAGTGAAAGACTGTAATATAGTCCAGTTGTTTTTAAGCTTGACTGCTCCTTAGAAACACATCTGAAACTTTGTAGGGAAAAAGCAACATATGAGCATTTGTAGCTTTCAGAAAATTCCAAGATAATTCTGATATGCCTCTGGATTTTAAGAAGTGATTGCAGCTTGTCTCAAAATGATAGTTTTAGTGGTAAAGAATTCTATTATTTTCTATTAACCAATCATGATACCATTGTTGTATTAAGAAAAAAATCACAGTAGTAGAAGACGTTTACTGAGTTTTTGGTATCAATAGCCAGACAAAAATAGAAGATAATTACAGTTGCAAGCCGTCATGGAAACATGATTAACCTAAAAATGCTAAATAATCCCATACAATTTGAAGTAGACTGATGTGTTAAATAGAGGTTCATACATGCACATGTTTTCATCTGCCGTGCCAGTCTGTGTCCTTTGGTTGGTGCATTCAATCCCTTATGATTTAAGATAATTATTGATATGTATGATCCTATGACAAACCTACGCAATGTGTTGATAAGCCGAGACATCACTCTGCCTACAAAGGTCTGCATGATCAAGGCTCTGGTCTTCCCAGTGGTCACGTAGAGTTGTCAGAATTGGACCTTAAGGGAGGGAGAGCGCCAAAGAACTTGACTTCTTCAAGCTGTGGTGCTGGAGAAGACTCCTGAGAGTCCCCTGGACAACAAAGAGCTCAAACCAGTCAGTCTTAAAGGAAATCAACCCTGCATACTCACTGGAAGGACTGATGCTGAAGCCAGAGCATCAGTATTTTAGTCACCTGATGTGAAGAGCTGACTCATTTGAAATAAGTCCCTGATACTGGAAAAGATTGAGGACAGAAGGAGAAGAGGGCATCAGAGGATGCGATGGCTGGATGGCATCACTGATGCAGTGGACATGAACTTGGGGAAGCTCTGGGAGATGGTGAGGGCTGTGGGACCTGACATGCTGCAGTCCATGGGGTCGCAAATAGTTGGACGTGACTGGCGACTGAACAGCATGATCCTATTCCTGTTTTCTTAATTGTTTGGGGTTTCTTTTGTGTTGGTCTTTTCCTTTTGTTTCCTGCTGAGAGAAAAGTCCCTTTAGCATTGGTTGTAAAGCTGGTATGGTGGTGCTGAATTCTTTGGCTTGTCTGGCAAGCTTTTGATTTCTTCATCAAATCTGAATAAGAGCCTCGCTGGGTAGAGTATTCTTGGCTGTAGGTTCTTCTCTTTCATTACTTTAAATATATCGTGCCATTCCCTTCTAGCTTGTACAGTTTCTACTGAGAAACTAGCTTATAATCTTGTGCAAGTTCCCTTGTGTGTTGTCATTTTACCCTCGTTGCTTTTAATATTTTATCTTTGTTTTTAATTTTTGTCATATTGATTGCTGTGTGTCTCAGTGTTTTCCCCCTTGGGTTTATCCTGCCTTTGACTCTGTGTGCTGCCTGGACTTGACGATTTCCTTTCCCATGTTAAGAAAGATTTCAGCTAATGTTTCTTCAAATATTTTCTTGGTTCCTTTCTGTCTCTGTTCTCCTTCTGGGACACCTATAATGTGAATGTTGGTGCGTTTATTGTTGTCCCAGAGGTCTCTTCATTCTTTTTTCTGTAGTCTGTTCTGCGGCAGTGATTTTGACCATTCTGTCCTCCAGGTCATCTATCCATTTTCCTGCTTCAGTTATTTGGGTATTGGTTACTTCTAGTTTATTGTTCATCTCTGTTATTTTGTTCTTCAGTTCTTCCAGGTCTTTGGCAAACACTTCCTGCATCTTCTCCATTGTTTTCCCAAGATCCTGGATCATCTTCACTATCATTATTCTGAATTCTTTCTCTGGAAGGTTCAGTTGAGTTGCTCAGTCATGTCTGACTCTTTGTGACCCTGTGGACTGCAGCACGCCAGGCCTCCTTGCCTATCTTCATTTAGTTCTTTTTCTGGTGTTTTATCTTGTCCCTTAATCGGGGTTATAACTTTCTGCTTTTTCATGCTTGTTAACTTCCTGTAATGTGGTTTTTCTTCTAGCACCTGTGGAATTGTGGTTATTCTTGCTTCTTCTGTCTGCCCTCTGATAAAGTTGGTTAAGAGGCTTGTGTAAGCTTCCTGATAGGATAGACTGGTGGGGAAAACTGAATCTTGATACAGTAGGCAGGGCCATGCTCAGTAAAACTTTAATTCAGTTGTCTGCTGTTGGGTGGTGGAGTTGTGCTCCTTCCCTGTTTGTTTTTTAGCCTGAGGCTAGCCACCTCTCTGGTAGGGTTAGTGGCAACCTCCAGGAGGACTTATACCAAGGGTCTGCTTCCAGGACTGCTGCGGCCAGTGCCCCCATTCCCACGGTGAGCCACTGCTGACGCATGCCTCCATAGAGGCCCTCCAACACTAGCAGGTAGGTCTGCTTCAGCCTCCAGTGGGGTCACTACTCCTTTCCCCGAGGTCTTGTGCACACAAGGTTTTGTTTGTGCAGAAGGAATAGGAGTGGAGTGTATTTCCCCCAGTCATGTGGAAACCCTGTAATCAAATCCTGCTGGTCTTCAAAGTCAGAATCCCTGGGGACTCCCATTTCCTTTGCCAGATCCCAGGTTGGGAAGCCTGATGTGAAGTTCTGAACCTTCACAACAGCGGGAGAACTTGCTTGGTATTACTGTCGACAGTATGTGGGTCACCCACCTGACAGGTATGGGCTTTGATTTGATCATGACTGAGCCCCTCCTGGCATCTCATTGTGGCTTTTTCTTTGTCTTTAGACATGGGGTATCTCTTTGGGTGGGTTCCAGTGTCCTCCTGTCGATGGTTTTTCAACAGCTAGTTGCAATTTTGGTACTCTTACAGGAGAAGTTGCATGCTGGTCTTTCTACTCCACCATCATGACCTGAAAGTCAGTATATACTTTTAAAAAATTAACTAAAATCATTATTATTTGGGGCTGTGCTGAGTCTTTGTTGCAGGGCGGGCTTTTTCTGGTTGCAGTGTGCCAGCTTCTGATTGCAGGGGCACCTCCTGTTGCAGACCACAAGCTCTAGAGCATGCAGGCTTCAGTAGTTGTGGGATGTGGGCTCAGTAGTTGTGCCACACAGGCTTAGTGTCCTGACAGCATGTGGGATCTCCCCGGGTCAGGCGTCAAACCCAGGTCCTCTGCCTTGGCTGGTGGATTCTCAACCACTGGACAACCAGAAAAGTCCTAGCATTAGGTTTGTGTCATAACAGTTTCTGTCTTTTGTAGTATATATATTTATATACTGAAACATGTTTTGAATTTGCAGAGTTTGGAAAAGTTTGCTGTTTTCTTGATAGCTGCTTTAGTCCTTAGCTTAGTAGAAAAGAAATGATTGACTTGTTTTGTTTTATTTATTTCTTTAATAAAACTGTACTATTTCATTATCTTTTTTAATAGGAAAAAGTAGAAAAGTTTTTAAAAGCACATATTGAGTTACTGTTAATTTCCCCTTTCATGCTTGTTAGCATTTGCCTTACATATTGTGGTGCTCCTATGTTGGGTGCATATATATTTATAATTGTTATTTCTTCTTCTTGGATTGATCCTTTGATCATTATGTAATGTCCATCTTTATCTCTTTTCACAGCCTTTATTTTAAAGTCTACTTTATCTGATATGAGTATTGCCACTCCTGCTTTCTTCTGGTCTTTATTTGCAGGGAATATCTTTTTGCAGCCTTTAACTTTCAGTCTATATGTGTCCCTAGGTTTGAGGTGGGTCTCTTATAGACAACATATATAGGGGTCTTGTTTCTGTATCCAATCAGCCACTCTTTGTCTTTTGGTTGGGGCATTCAACCCGTTTACATTTAAGGTAATTATTGATAAGTATGATCCCGCTGCCATTTACTTTATTGTTTTGGGTTCGAGATTATATACCCTATCCATGTTTCCTGTCTAGGAAATATCCTTTAGCATTTGTTGGAGCGCTGGTTTGGTGTTGCTGAATTTTCTCAACTTTTGCTTGTCTGGAAAGCTTTTGATTTCTCCTTCAAATTTGAATGAGATCCTTGCTGGGTACAGTAATTGGGGTTGTAGATTATTTTCTTTCATGACTTTAAGTATGTTCTGCCATTCCCTTCTGGTCTGGAGCGTTTCTATTGAGAGATCAGCTGTTATCCTTATGGTATTCCCCTTGTGAGTTATTTGTTGTTTTTCCCTTGCTGCTCTTTGAATTTGATATTTGTTAACTCCGACATAAACCAAAGCAGGATCCTATATGACCCACCTCCCAGAATATTGGAAATAAAAGCACGGATAAACAAATGAGACCTAATTAAAATTAAAAGCTTCTGCACAACAAAGGAAACTATAAGCAAGGTGAAAAGACAGCCTTCAGAATGGGAGAAAATAATATCCAGTGAAGCAACGGACAAACAATTAATCTCAAAAATACACAAGCAAATCCTGCAGCTCCATTCTAGAAAAATAAACAACCCAATCAAAAAATGGGCCAAAGAACTTAACAGACATTTCTCCAAAGAAGACATAAAAATGGCTAACAAACACATGAAAAGATGCTCAACATCACTCATTATCAGAGAAATGCAAATCAAAACCACAATGAGGTACTACTTTACATCAGTCAGAATGGCTGCCATCCAAAAATCTACAAGCAGTAAATGCTGGAGAGGATGTGGAGAAAAGGGAACTCTCTCACACTATTGGTGGGAATGCAAACTAGTACAGCCACTATGGAAAACAGTGTGGAGGTTCCTTAAAAAGCTGCAAATAGACCTGCCATATGACCCGGCAATCCCACTGCTGCGCATATACACCGAGGAAACCAGAATTGAAAGAGCCACGTGTACCCCAATGTTCAAGGCTGCTTTGTTTACAATAGCCAGGACATGGAAGCAACCTAGATGCCCATCAACTGACTAATGGATAAGAAAGCTGTGGTACATATACAGAATGGAATATTACTCAGTATTAAAAAAAAAATTCATTTGAATCAGTTCTACTCAGGTGGACCGAACTGGAGCCCATTATCCAGAGTGAAGTAAGCCAGAAGGAAAAACAACAATACAGTATACTAACGCATATATACGGAATTTAGAAAGATGGTAACGAGAACCCAGCATGCGCGACAGCAAAAGGAACGCAGATATATAGAATAGACTCGTGGACTCTGGATGAGGGCAAGGGTGGAATGATATGGGAAAATGGCATTGAAACATGTTAATTATCATATGTGTAATCAATCGCCAGCCCAGGATTGATGCTTGGGGCTGGTGCATCGAGATTTCCCTGGGGGAGGGAGGAGGGAGGGGGTTCTGGAGGGGGAGCATATGTAAACCCATGGCGATATCATGTCTTTGTATGGCAAAACTAATAAAAAAAAATGGCTAGCAAACACAGGAAAAGATGCTCAACATCACTCATTATCAGAGAAATGCAAATCAAAACCACAATGAGGTACTACTTTACTTCAGTCAGAATGGCTGCCATCCAAAAATCTACAAGCAGTAAATGCTGGAGAGGATGTGGAGAAAAGGGAACTCTCTCACACTATTGGTGGGAATGCAAACTAGTACAGCCACTATGGAAAACAGTGTGGAGGTTCATTAAAAAGCTGCAAATAGTCCTGCCATATGACCCAGCAATCCCACTGCTGGGCATACACACTGAGGATACCAGAATTGAAAGAGCCACGTGTACCCCAATGTTCATCGTTGCATTGTTTACAATAGCCAGGACATGGAAGCAACCTAGATGCCCATCAACTGACGAATGGATAAGAAAGCTGTGGTACATATACACAATGGAATATTACTCAGCATTAAAAAAAAATTCATTTGAATCAGTTCTACTCAGGTGGACCGAACTGGAGCCTATTATCCAGAGTGAAGTAAGCCAGAAGCAAAAACAACAATACAGTATACTAACGCATATATATGGAATTTAGGAAAATGGTTACGAGAACCCTGCATGTGAGACAGCAAAAGGAACGCAGATGTATAGTACAGACTCGTGGACTCTGGATGAGGGCAAAGGTGGGATGATATGGGAGAATGGCTTTGGAACATGTTAATTACCATATGTGAAATCAATCGCCAGCCCAGGGTTGATGCTCGGGGCTGGTGCACTGAGATGTCCCAGGAGGAGGGAGGAGGGAGGGAGGAGGGAGGGGGGTTCTTGAGGGGGAGCATATGTAAACCCATGGCGGTTTCATGTCATTGTATGGCAAAACCAACACGATAAATTAAAGAAAATTTAAAAAAAAATAAGTAAATAAAAGCACATATTGAAAAATTTTAGCCTGTATCATGGCTTTATTACCCACAAACAGTTTCTCATACTGCCAGAAATCCCATTGCCCTGCCATGCCTGCTGCTCAGTCATATCTGATTCCTTTAGAGCGATATATTTTAATGTGCAGCTCAGCAAATCCATGTTCTGGCATTCATCCACGGATATGTTGTTGTTGTTTGGTTTCTCAGTTGTGTCCAGCTCTTTGGGATGCCATGGACACCAGGCTTCCCTCTCCTTCACTTTTGCACACACTAATGTCCATTGAGTAGGTGATACCGTCCAACCATCTCATCTTCTTTCACCCTCTTCTCCTCTCTCTCTCAGTCTTTCCCAGCATCAGTCTTTTTCAGTGAGTATCCTCTTTGTATCAGGTGGTCAAAGTATTGACGTTTAAGCTTCAGCATCCGTCCTTCCAATGAATATTTAGGGTTGATTTCCTTTAAGATTGACATGGATGTAGTCTTGCCAAATTAGAGTTAATCTCTTAATCCTATATATAGTACCTGCACAAGTGAATGCATATTGGGATCATCTTGAATGTAGAACTATTTTAGGGAAGACCAGAGGTGTGTGAGGTGAGGATGAAGCTGAGGGCAGCAGAGGTGAACAGAATTACTGTCCCTGTGACAGAATGAAAGCAGGCCTGGAGTTACGAGTGTAGTGTTCACCAGCACTTCCCTAACCCTATTGTTTTGGGCAAAAACTGAGGAAACCCATAGACAAGGGGAGTTTAAAAAAATATCTGTTAAGCTCTCAACCTTGGTCTGACAGTATATAATAGGGAAAAAGTAGGGCTAAAAGACTGGATAAGAGAAACATTTTTCTTATCAGAAAATGTTTTTGACACACCAGGGATCAGTGAAATATTTTTTTCAAATATACTGACTTATGTTTTGCTATTTTACCATATTTCTGTTATGCATATGACAAATCATTAAACAGTTCTTATATTGATTAGTATTCCCTTTGAAGATTTCTGTATCTCTGTATCATATGAAATTTGTTATTAGGAAAGATTTTTCTGAAAACTGATTTTGTGATTGAGTTATTTGTTGTCCTTCATCTTTTCTATTTTTTGTTTGTTTTTCAGTACAGTGAGTTGAGTTCAAATGCCACTAGCTGCGATGGCAAATCTTTTCTAACCTATAAAAATTATGTTATTAAGGGATAGATTTGAAGTCATTTCTATGGATACATCTTAATTTCATTTTTTGAAAAACCTGTGGAGATAAACTGTCTAAAGTTAGAGGCTAGTCACTCTATCCTTCCCACTGTTTTTGTAATTCATAGGATTTTAGCTGTGGCTGTTGAACGTATCAAAAGTGGCTTCCCAAGTTTCATATTGGAGATTTCTTGCTGGATGGTACTCCAAAGTCAATGTTCTACCACGTGGGAGGGAGCCAACATACTCAAAATATCCAAACCAGGCACTGAAAATCATTTGCACCAACTTGGTTATATCAGTCACTTTGGTGTTTGGGTTCCACATAAGTAGAGCAAAAAAAACACCCCTTCTTGACTGTATTTTCACACAGGATTCTTTACTTAAATGTAACAAAATTGTACCAGTTTTTAAAATTGTGATGGACAATGAAAAGTGGATACTGTACAATGTGAAATGAAAAAGATTGCTGGGCAAATGAAAGGAACCACCACTAACCATACTGAAGGCTGGCCTTCATCCAGAGAAGGTGATGTTATATATACAGCAGGATTGGTAGGAAGTCCTTTATTATGGGCTCTGCATGGAAAACCAGACAATTAATTCTAACAAGTACTGTGCCCTTTGAGAGCAACTGAAAGCACACAATGAAAAGTATCCAAAATTAGTTAACAGAAATGCATAATCTTCCATCAGGATAATGCATGTTTCTTTGATGACCAGGCAAAAATTGTTATAACTTGGTTGGGAAGTTCTGATTCATCCACTGTATTCACCAGACATTGCACTTTTAGATTTCGCCTTCTTTCAGTCTATACAAAATTCTCTTAATGGAAAAAAAATTGAATTCCCTGAAAGATTGTAGAAGCCACCTGGAACAGTTCTTTGCTCAAAAAGATAAAAGTGTTGGCAAGATCGAATTACGAAGTTGCCTGGAAAATGGCAGAAGATAAGTGGAACAAAATGGTGACTACATTATTCAATGAAGTTCTTGGCAAAATTAAAAATGTGTTTTTCATTTGTACTTAAAAACTGAAGAAATTTTTTGGCCAGCTCAGTATGAGTGAAGTAATCTTTGTGTTCGAAATCCCGTGATTCAGATTCTGTCTAAAATTTAGTTTTCAGTTCAGTTCAGTCGCTCAGTCGTGTCTGACTCTTTGTGACCCCATGAACCTCAGTACACCAGGCTTCCCTGTCCATCACCAACTCCCGGAGTACACCCAAACCCGTGTCCCTCAAGTCGGTGATGCTATCCAGCCATCTTATCTTCTGTGGTCCCCTTCTCCTCCTTCCCTCAATCTTTCCGACCATCAGGGTCTTTTAGGCTACACATTTTTTGCCTTTTTACTGGTATATTAAGTGTATATGAATTCAATTACCTCATTATTTTTTTCTATGTACTGCAGTTCTAAGTTATCATTTTGTTCCTTTTTGCCTTCATTTGCATTGGATAGGCTAATTTTCCTTCTATTACATTCAGTTCACTTCAGTCGCTCAGTCATGTCCGACTCTTTGAAATGCCATGAACTGCAGCACGCCAGGCCTCCCTGTCCATCACCAACTCCCAGAGTCCACCCCAACTTATAGAGTTGGTGATGCCATCTGGCCATCTCATCTTCTGTCTTCCCCTTTTCCTCCTGCCCCCGATCCTTCCCAGCATCAGGGTCTTTTCCAGTGAGTCAACTCTTCACATGAGGTGGCCAAAGTATTAGAGTTTCAGTTTCAACATCAGTCCTTCCAAGGAACACCCAGGACTGATGTCCTTTAGGATGGACTGGTTGGATCTCCTTGCAGTCCACGGGACTGTCAAGAGTGTTCTCCGCCACCGCAGTTCAAAAGCATCAATTCTTCGGCTCTCAGCCTTTTTCACTGTCCAATTCTCACATCCATACATACTGGAAAAACCATAGCCTTGACTAGACAAACCTTTGTTGGCAAAGTAATGTCTCTGCTTTTCAATATGCTATCCAGGTTGGCCATGACTTTCCTTCCAAGGAGTAGGCGTCTTTTGATTTCATGGCTACAATCACCATCTGCAGTGATTTTGGAGCCCACAAAAATAAAGTCTGACACTTTGCTCACTGTTTCCCCATCTATTTCACATAAAGTGATGGGACCAGATGCCATGATCTTAGTTTTTTTTAATGTTGAGCCTTAAGCCAACTGTTTCACTCTCCTCTTTCACTTTCAGCAAGAGGCTCTTTAGTTCCTCTTCACTTTCTACCATAAGGGTGGTGTCATCTGCATATCTGAAATTATTGATATTTCTCACGCCATCTTGATTCCAGCTTGCACTTTTTCCAGCCCAGCGTTTCTCATGATGTACTCTGCATATGAGTTAAATAAGCAGGGTGACAGTGTACAGCCTTGACGTACTTCTTTTCCTAGTTGGAACCAGTCTGTTGTTCCATGTCCAGTTCTAACTGTTGCTTCCTGACCTGCATACAGGTTTCTCAAGAGACAGGTCAGATGTCTAGTATTCCCATTTCTTTCAGCATCTTCCACAGTTTATTGTGATCCACACAGTCAAAGGCTTTGGCATACTCAATAAAGCAGAGGTAGATGTTTTTCTGGAACTCTCTTGCTTTTTGACAATTCAGCAAATGTTGGCAATTTGATCTCTGGTTCATCTGCCTTTTCTAAAACCAGCTTAAACATCTGGAAGTTCACGGTTCATGTATTGCTGAAGCCTGGCTTGGAGAATTTTGACCTTTACTCTACTAGCGTGTGAAATGAGTGCAATTGTGCAGTAGTTTGAGCATTCTTTGGCATTGCATTTCTTCAGGATAGGAATGTAAACTGACCTGTTCCAGTCCTGTAGCCATTGCTGGCATATGGAGTTCAACACTTTCACAGCATCATCTTTTAGAATTTGAAATAGCTCACCTGGAATTCCATCACCTTCACTAGCTTTGTTTGTAGTGCGGCTTTCTAAGACCCATTTGACTTCACCTCCCAGGATGTCTCACTCAAGCTGAGTGTGAATGATCATACCATCGTGATTATCTGGGTCAGGAAGATCTTTTTTGTACAGTTCTTCTGTGTATCTTTGCCACCTCTTCTTAATATCTTCTGCTTTTATTAGGTCTCTACCATTTCTGTCCTTTGTCGAGCCCATCTTGGCATGAAATGTTCCCCTGGTATCTCTAATTTTCTTGAAGAGATTTCTAGTCTTTCCCATTGTGTTGCTTTCCTCTGTTTCTTTGCATTGATTGCTAAGAAAGGCTTTCTTATCTCTCCTTGTTATTCTTTGGAATTCTGCATTAAGATGGGAATATCGTTCCTTTTCTCCTTTGCTTTTCACTTCTCTTCTTTTCACAGCTATTTGTAATGCCTCCTCAGACAGCCATTTTGGTTTTTTACATTTTTCTTGGGGATGGTCTTAATCCCTTTCTCCTGTACAGTGTCACAAACCTCCATCCATAGTTCATCAGGCACTCTCTCTATCAGATCTAGTCCCTTAAATCTATTTCTCACTTCCACTGTATAATTTCAAGGGATTTGATTTAGGTCATAACTGAATGGTCTAGTAGTTTTCCCTATTTTCTTCAAATCAGTCTGAATTTGGCAATAAGGAGTTTATGTTCTGAGCCACAGTCAGCACCCAGTCTTGTTTTTGCTGACTGTATAGAGCTTCTCCAAGTTTGGCTGCAAAGAATATAATCAATCTGATTTCGGTGTTGACCATCTGGTGATGTTCATGTGCAGAGTCTTCTCTTGTGTTGTTGGAAGAGAGTGTTTGCTATGACCAGTGAGTTCTCTTGGCAAAACTCTATTTGCCTTTGCCCTGCTTCATTCTGTACTCCAAGGACAAATTTGTCTGTTACTCCAGGTGTTACCTGATTTCATACTTTTGTATTCCAGTCCCCTATAATGAAAAGGACATCTTTTTGGATGTTAGTTCTAAAAGATCTTGTAGGTCTTCATAGAGCCGTTCAACTTCAGCTTCTTCAGCATTACTGGTTGGGGCATAGGCTTGGATTACCGTGATATTGAATGGTTTGCCTTGGAAATGAACAGAGATCATTCTGTCATTTTTGAGATTGCATCCAAGTACTGCATTTTGGACTCTTTTGTTGACCATGATGGCTACTCCATTTCTTCTAAGGGATTCCTGCCTACAATAGTAGATATGATGGTCATCTGAGTTCAATTCACCCATTCCAGTCCATCTTAGTTCACTCATTCCTAGAATGTCGACGTTCACTCTTGCCATCTCCTGTTTGATCACTTACAATTTGCCTTGATTCATGGACCTAACATTCCAGGTTCCTATGCAATACTGTTCTCTACAACCTTGGACCTGGTTCTATCACCAGTCACATCCACAGCTGGGCATCGATTTTGCTTTGGCTCCATCCCTTCATTCTTTCTCAATTATTTCTCCACTGATCTCCAGTAGCATATTGGGCACCTACCAACCTGGGGAGTTCAACTTTTAGTATCCTATCTTTTTGCCTTTTCATACTGTTCATGAGGTTCTCAAGGCAAGAATGCTGAAGTGGTTTGCCATTCCCTTCTCCAGTGGACCACAATCTGTCATACCTCTCCTCCATGACCCTGTGGACAGTGTGATCCGACTGGCTAGTATGGTTCTAGTATGTCTGCCCTCTGATGCCCTTTCTCAACACTTAGGCTCTTGCTTGGGTTTCTCCTACCTCTGACGTGGAATCGTCTTCACGGTTGCACCAGCGAAGTGCAGCCACTGCTCCTTACCTTGGACGATGGGTGTCTCCGCACAGCCGTCCCTCCTGACCTTGATGGTGGAGTAGCTCCTCTTGGCCCTCTCAGCCGCTGCTCGTCGGGCGTGGGGTAGCTCTTCTCGGCCTCTGCTCCTGACACTGGTGTGAGACAGCTCCTCTCCACCGAGCTTCTGGGTTTCTCTTACCCTGGATACAGGGTCTCTCTTCACAGCTGCTCCAGCAAAGTGCAGCTGCCACCCCCGACCTCAGGCGCAGGGTAGGTCCTCTCGGAAGCGGCCCCGACCTCCGGCCCAGGGTAGGTCCTCTGGGCCTCTGCCCGGACCTCCGGCCCGGGGTAGGTCCTATCGGCCTCCGCCCCGACTTCCGGCCCAGGGTAGGTCCTCTCAGCAGGGGCCCCCGACCTTCAGCCTGGGGTAGGTCCTATTGGCCTCTGCCCTGACTTCCGGCCCTGGGTAGGTCCTCTCGGTCCCCACCTCGACCTCCGGCCCGGGGTAGATCCTCTCGGCCTTCGCCCCGACCTCCGGCCCGGGCTAGGTCCTCTTGGCCTCCCCCTGACCTCTGGCCCGGGATAGGTCCTCTCAGAAGCACCCAGACTTCTGGCCCGGGGTAGGTTCTCTTGGCCCCCACCCCGACCTCCGGCCCTGGGTAGGTCCTCTTGGCCTCCACCCCAACCTCCGGCCTGGGGTAGGTCCTCTCGGCCTCCGCCCCGACCTCCGGCCCAAGGTAGGTCCTCTCGACCTCTCCCTGACCTCCGGCCTGGGGTAGGTCCTCTCGGCCTCCGCCCCGACCTCCGGCCCAAGGTAGGTCCTCTCGACCTTCCCCTGACCTCCGGCCCTGGGTAGGTCCTCTCAGCAGCCACCCTGACTTCCGGCCCAGGGTAGCTCCTCTTGGCAGCCTCCCCAGACCTCCAGCCTTCCTGCCCATGGTAGGCCCCACAACCGCCGGCCCTGACCTCTGGCCCGGGGTAGCTTCCCTTGGTGTGCCCAGGTTTGCCCAGGTTCATTTCCATTGAATCAGTAATGCTCTCCAGCCGTCTCATTCTCTGCCTCCCTCTTCTCCTTTTGCCTTCAATCTTTCCCAGCATCAGTGTCTTTTCCAGTGAGTCAGCTCTGCATCAGGTGGCCAAAATATTGGAGCTTCAGCTTCAGCGTCAGTCCTTCCAATGAATATTCAGTGTTGATTTCCTTAAAGATTCCTTTATGATGCCCTGTGTATTAGCGTAAATGAGGTAAATGAATATTATTTAGTATTTTGTTTTTGTTGTTTGGTCACAGAGTTGTTCACCTCTTTGTTACCCCTTGGACTGTATAGCCCACCAGTCTCCTCTGCCCTGGGATTTAGCAGGTAAGAATACTGGAGTGGGTTGTCATTTCCTTCTCTAAGTTCTTTTTTTTGAACTTCAAACTTTTTATTTTGTATTGGCATATAGCCAACTGATTAACAATGTTGTGGTAGTTTCAGGTGAATAGTGCAAGGATTCAGCCATGTATATACATGTATCCGTTCTCCCTCAAACCTCCCTACCATGCAGGCAAGCACATAACATTGAGCAGAGTTCCACATGCTCTACCACAGGTCTTTGTAGGCTATCTGTTTTATGTGTTCATGTACATACTGCTCTATGTAAAATCCAATTAAATATTTTACTTCTGTATAATTGAAAATAAAAACTATAAGACCCGTTATTTTTGTTTTGTAGCATCCCTGTTCATTTATATACCATTTTCCATGATGTTCAGTTTGAATCTTGAACGTTAATTATATCTCTATCATTTTCCTTCTCCTGGAAGTATTTTTTTAAATATATATTAGTGGAGTGTATAAGTGAGTAAACTCATTACTATAAGTTAGTAAACTTGTTTTTGCCAAATAGAAAAGTGTAGATACTTGCCTTTGTGTCAGAGGAAATTTTGACTGGGTATAAAATTTTAGGTTGGCATTTGTTTTATTTTTGTTACTATATTGATGATAGAATAGCACGCTCCTTGTCTCAGTTCAAAAACGTTAGTCTTAACTGCTGTTCCTTTGAAAGCAAACTGTTATTTCTGTTTTAAAGAATTTTTTTTAATGTTCTCTATAATTTTAATTTGATTGCAAATGTGTGTTTCTTTTTATACTGCTTCAAATTCAATAGGTTGCTTTAATCTCTTCATTGATATCTGTCATTGATTCAGTCACTGGCATCAAAAATACTGTGTCTGCCTCACTGTTGTTACTGGACTAGATTAAATAGTTAGACTTTCTTATTGGATCCTCTGTGTCTCTTACTTTCTGTCTTATATCCTGTCTATTGGTCTCTGCTGCATTCTGGATAACTTCTCTTGACCTACCTTTGGTTCAGTTATTCTCTCTTAAACTGTGTTTAATCTTGTGAAACATACCCATTGAGTTTTTAATTTAACTTTTCTGTTCTAGACTTTCTTTTTGTTCTTTCAGTCTGCTACAAAGTTTCAAGCTTACTTTATATGTCTTGTAACACAGCATGCTGATTTTAAAGTCTGTTAAATAATTCCAAAAGGTAAGGTCTTTGAGTGTTTGTTATGTATTATTTGCTGTTTTCTTGTTCATGATGTCTTATTTACGTTTGTATCTGATTACCTTTGATTATATGGTTGTCATTCTATTTGACAAAGTACATGTATGGTTGATGGGAAGCCTGGGTGATGATGGCCTTTTCAGAAATAACTTTAGGTTTTTTCTTCTAACCATCTGGAGATGCTACCAGTCTAGATCAGTATAATCCAAATTTAGGGTTTGATGTTTCCTGGACTATGTACATGACCTGAAGCTGGGCTGCAGGTTCATAACTGAGTTTGAGTAACTCTTTGCAGGACATCCTTTAAATTGTTTGTGCTTTTGTAGCAAAAGCAACTGAATCCTGGGCATACCTTTGTAGGTTCTTTATTTAGATTTCTGCCTCACTATCTTGTTAGCTTTTCCTACTTTTAAGACATTTTCCATATTTCATTATTCCTTAATATTTTTCATTCCAGGGTTTAGTTAGCTAGTCTGCCATTAATAAGAGGCAGAAATCTTTCCCTTTCATTTACTTGAGAATTTTTCTTGATGTTTGTTTGCTTTTTGTAGGTTCTACATGAAACATTTCCTCAACACACATTCCTCATGCATGGTCTCATTCAGGGTGTAAAGGTAAGAACAGTTTTTGTTTGGTTCACAACAAACCAAAGCCAGGAATCCTTGATAGCTTAACTCTGGAAATTTAAATAGGACTCTGGAAAACTATGACCATTTGTAAATTTTGTGAATCCAATTTTTAGTTGAATTATCAAAGTCAAAATAAAATACAACCCAAATCCATAAGGCACTGCTTTATGTTTATTAACATGTACAGAGCAGAATATGAAGGGTATACTTATATGAACTTTTAATTCCTCTATTAACAGAATAAAATCAGTCTTAAAAATCAGTCAAGTATTAATGTCTTCTGTTGAGATAGACTTTGAGATTGAAGAAGGAGTCATCAAGATTTAGTTGGATGTAAAGTCTTACGGCAAGGCTGCTGTTCTAGACACAACTTTCTGAGCTCTCAACCACTCGAGATAAGTAGCTTTAATTCATTGATTAAATTGTAATGTGATGTTTGTCAGAAAAACTTGTAAGTAAGGGGCTAAAATATAATTCTGTGTTCCAGTCCCAGTTTGTAGTAAAGTATATGTGTTCAGCATCTAATTTGTTCTTTTCAATTTAGGTAATATAATGACGTAAAATACATAATTTTATGTTGTATTGAACAGCACACTTAAAATTATGCCTTGGTCCTTTGCTAAATTCAGTCAGAGGAATTTGCTGAATGCATAGCTTTGAGCAACATTAATTGTAATGAATACTATGAATTCTTTGCCTATTTTCAAAAAGAATTTGAGAATGCTTACAGTAATAACCTAAGTAAAACAGGACAATTTAAATAAAGTAAAAGAAGACATTTTTAATACTCATTGAGAAGAGGAATATTATCAAGAATCTGGTGTGTTTTTATTTAAGCACTAATTTGTGAGCGGTTTTATCTACATGATCAAAAGAAAAACTAAATGAGAGAGGGCATTAATTACAAATACTACATAAGTTTATCATTATAGTGAATTCTTTGAAAGTCCCTCTGTAGATCTTTTTTCTTTTATCATGTGGAGCTAATAAATCTAGTTTAGTCTGGTTCTACAGAATGAAAGCAACTTGCCCTGTGTCCGAAAGCCAAGTGGCATGCTTATCATACTTTCACTTAGAGACACCCACAATATCATTGTAAAATAACATAGAACAAAAAGTATTTAAGTTGATTCAAGGGTGTGGACCAGGACTTATTGAACTTCAGCCACTATTGAACTTCAATTTATTGAACTTAAGGAGTTACATCTTTTAGTAACTGGCTGTTGTTTCTCAGATGAGGATATAATGAGAGAACCCTACAGCCAAGCATAGGCCTATTAAAATGTCTTAATTTGGATATGAGCACAGTGGAACACATATGGCTTGATGTTACTTTAGCTTTAAATTTCTGTTCTGCAGCTTATTAACGGTTAACTTAGTCATATAATTTAACCTTCCCTTCATTGGAAAGTGATGAGAAAGATAAAAGATCTCTTGTAGGGTGATGATGAGCATTCAATGAGCTAGTATATGTAAAACTATTAGCACTCTACATTGATGTGTGAAAAATACTTAGGAAATGTTGCAAAGAAAAATAAAGAACAGAAACTGTTAGAAGGAAAGCTTGATAACCATTTTTCTCACCAGTTTGGGGAAAGATTTTCTTTTTCAGAATAAGAATTATTCATAAATGAAAAGACTGATTCATTAATATCAATCTTTTACTCTTGGTAAGGGAAAGCCACCATCATCAAACTTAAAATACAAATGACAAAATGTTATTTATGATAGAGGAAGAATACACAAAAGCATTCTTGAAGTAAAACTGTAGGAAAGTGACTAATACCCTAGAAGGGCAAAGAAGGATGTAAGCTGGCAGTTTACAAAAGATGTCACTGTGAAAGTCAGTTTATCACTGTTAAGAAATTAGTCCCAATTTAAATAAGATAATATTTTTTCATACACATTGGTAAAAAATATTAAACTGACAAGAGCTAGTTCAATTTGTGGTAAATTGTGTCCCCTTGCACTATTGATGAGAGGATAAATTGGTATAGGTTTTCTGGAAGGCAGTTTTTTAAGAGTTAAAAAAAATTCACATATTTTAACAAAGTAATTGTATTTCTAGAAATTTGTTCTTCTGAAATTGAGTTCTTCAGAGATTTGCCTAAAGGACTATTTGTAACAGTAAACATGTAGAAACTTTTTAAATTCCTTACAATTAGAAGAATAGATATATATGGTAAAACCATATAATGTAACATAGTATGGTTTCAGTTTTATTTTGACCAAAAGAAATGTAAGTATGTAGAGGGGGAAGTGATTAGAAAGGAATCACCTGAAGTTTGAAAGGATGTGGATTTATGGATGATTTTTAATTTTCTTCCTTATATATTTTGTTCATCTTTGTAGATTTTCTACAGTTAACTTTGACTTTGTAAGGTTACTATCATAATTCATGGAAGAGAAGTTTTAGATTTGGGGTGAGCATCAATAAAGTATACAAGAGTAACCAGTTCTGTTTTGTGAATTCTCCAGTGGTGGTATGTGTGTGAGGGGGGGTGGGGGTTGGTTGTGGTTTTGGTTATTGCAGCAGCTTTATTGAGATACAATTCACCTAAAATGTACGTCATCCTTTTCAAGTGTCGGTATGGTTTTTTCATTATCCTCAGGGTCGTGCAGCCATCAACACAATCAGTTTTATCACATTTTCATTGCTCCAAAAAGAAACCCTGTCCTCCTCATTCCTCCCTAACCTCATTAGTGTTTAGCAAGCACAAATCTATTTTCTGTGTCTGTTGGATTGTCTATTCTGGACATTTCACATAAATGGAATATACAGTATGATCTTTTATGACTGACTTCTTTTCTTATAGTGTTTTCAGAGTTCACCTGTAGTACTTATTAGTACTTTCTTCTTTTTACGGCCAAACAATATTTCACTCTGTATCCATACCACAGTTTATCCACTTATCAGTTGATAGATATTTGGGGTTGTTTCTGGTGTTTTATATGATGGTGAATAATGCTGCTGTGACCATTTTATACAAGTTTTGATATGGACATTGTTTTCACTTTATCATAGGTACATTGGTAGGAGTGGAATTTCTGGGTCATACAGTAATTTGAGTTTCTAAAAGTTGTGTTTTCAAATTAACTTCTTTCTTAACCCTGTTTCTGACAAATAATTTGTGTTCCTCCTATCCTAGACTTCTGATAGATAAGTGTCTCAAGCCAGGGACAATTTCTTTTTTCTTTCTATACTTGGTCCCTTAATGATGTCATCAGACTTAAGACTTGAAACTCTCAAATAAATATCTTCCTAGGCCTTGGGCTGGAACTTTGTATATTCAGTTGCCTAATTCACATCTCTACTTACTTGCCTAATAAATATTTGAAAGTTAACAGCTCCCAAACTAAGTTCCTGGTCTTCCCCTCCAGCCTGGCCAACTCAGAAGTCTTCCTCTATTAGTTACTTGTCATGGTGTTCTTCAAAGATCGCGATGGCACCCCACCCCAGTACTCTTGCCTGCAAAATCCCATGTATGGAGGAGCCTCGTAGGCTGCAGTCCATGGGGTCGCTAAGAGTTGGACACAACTGAGCGACTTCACTTTCACTTTTCACTTTCATGCCTTGGAGAAGGAAACGGCAACCCACTCCAGTGTTCTTGCCTGGAGAATCCCAGCGATGGGGGAGCCTGGTGGGCTGCTGCCTGTGGGGTCAAATGGAGTAGGATGCAATTGAAGTGACTTAGCAGCATGCTATTCTTGCTTATGCCAAACTTCCTGGAATCAGTCTTCTTTCTCTTCCATACATATCCCCAAGCCAGTCCATCATCAAATTCTGTGATTCTACTTCAAAAGAGAACCATCATCAAAACTCTACTTGTTGCCCTTTCAGTGCTGTGTGTACTGTGCTTAGTGGCTCAGTCATATCTGACTTTGCCACCTGATGGACTGTAGCCCCCCAGTCTCCTCTGTTCATGGGATTCTCTAGGCGAGAACACTGGAATGGGTAGCCATGCCCTCCTCCAGAGGATCTTCCTTACCCAGGGATCAAACCCCGGTCTCCTGGGGAGACTCTATACCAGGAGGACTCTATACCATCTCAGCCACAAGGGAAGTCCAAGAATACTGGCATGGGTAGCCTATCTCTTCTCCAGGGGAACTTCTCAAGCCAGGAATCAAACCAGGGTCTCCTGCATTGCAGGTGTATTCTTTACCAACTGAGCTACCAGGGAAGCCCTTTGGTAGAGATTATGATAAAATATAAACCAGTTTGTGGCATTCTTCCTCTCTTTATATATATATATATATATATATATATATATATTTCTAAGCAGTGTGTGTAATCTTAGTTTCCTGACCAGGGATTGAACCTTGGTCCCCTGTATCGGAGGCACAGAGTCTTAACCCCTGGACCTCTGGGAAGTCCCTGTGGCACTCTTGTTAACCATCCCAACCCAAACCCCCATTTTCTCTTGACAGCATCCTTCTACTCTGTTCCACTTCCTATTGACCTTGCTGCAGCCACAGCTTCCTCTGCCTATTTCTGCCTGAGGGCTCTGCAGGTGCTGCTTTTTTCTGCTTGCTCTTCCCAGGTCTTGACAGGCTTTACTCCCTAACCCTCAGCTCCTCACCTGGATGTTAGTTTTTCAGTGGCGGCTTCACTGACTGCCATCTTGAGCAACGCATCCAGTTCTCATCACTCTTAATCCTCTTTCTCTTTTTCTCCAAAGCATTCTCTCTCCTTTGACATGCTGTATGTTTTGTTTCATCTTTATCTTGTTATTGTGTTCTCCTCCCTCCTCCTCTTTTAGACGGAAAGTTTCTTAAAGACGTGGATTTTTGTCTGGTTTGCTCACTGCTGTCCCCAGCATAGTTCTTAGCACCCAGCTTCCCTGGTGGCTCAGCTGGTAAAGAGTCCACCTGCCCATGCAGGAGATGTGGGTTTGATCCCTGGGTCTGTAAGATCCCCCGAAGAAGGAAACAGCAACATCCTCCAGTATTCCTGCCTGGAGAATCCCGTGGGCAGAGGAGCATGGTGGGCCACAGTCCATGGGGTCACCAAAGAGGTGGGCACAACTTAGCGACAAAACAGCAGCAAATATTGTTGAATTGAAAGTTCTTCCAGTCTTTTTTTATAGTTCTTTTGATAAAGTCAAGATCCAACCTCCTTAGAGAATATTAACTCTCTTTCTTTTTTTCCCCTTATATAAGCATTTACTAATTATACCTTACTGATTTCCCCATGACATTAAAACTACATGAAGTACAAGCAGCCCTCTCTTTGCATGTTGTAGTACACACAAATTTCAGTTACCACAGTTCAGTTAAATAGCATGAGTCTCCCAACACACAGTTCAGATTTCCATTACCATGTGTATTAACTGTGAGTTGTTGCATAAAATAGAAACAGCTGCTAACTCCTCAGTCCACAAAACACTATGTAAGTAACAGATGCACGTCATAACCCATTGTGACATTTCAGAGTGTTGGTAACCTGGTCACTGTGCATCTCGTATTTCATGCATGTACAGCAAAATGTGTGTAGTGTTGCCTCTTTGATGCTGTGATACGTTGGAATCTGATCCAAACCTAGAAAGGCATATGACAATTGTCCACCTCACAGAAGATATGTGCATCATATATTACAAGACTTTGAAAGAAGACAAGCGCTAGTCTTATGACTCTAAATGTTTTTTTTTACAAAGAACATTTTAATTATTAATGCTTTAAATTAGTGTACTAAATAAATACTAGTTTTTCTATTTCTTTCATTTCACTAGACATTTATAAGTGATAGTAGAAGAGTTTTCAGTGTTCTGACTAAATTTATGACCATCAAAGAATAAATCGGTTTTTCCATGTGTGATTAAAATAACCACATGGTTTCTGCTTGCAGTCATTCCTTTCAGTTTTCTACTACCATACAAAGTAAAAACTCCCTGTATTGTTTGCAATGGTTATATGCTACTTCACTGTATGAATATTCCATAATTTATTTATCTATTTCCCTGTATAAGTGGGAAGGTTTCTAACTGCAAAGTACTGAAGATAATTCTGAGTAAATTTTTAAAATAAATCTTTATATATTTTGTTTCCTTAGAAATAGAGTTATAAAATTATAACTAGTGAGTAGAAAAGTGTGGGCATTAAAAAAATCTTGACTAATAGTATCACGTTATCTCCTTGAGCAATTGTGCCATTTCACACTCCCATCAGCAGTATGTGTATCTGTTTCACTATGCTCTAATACAAGTATTACTTTTCAGATCTTTGCCAATTTGATAGCTTGAGAATGATGTCTCACTGTAATTTTATTTGTATTTCTTTGATTACAAGTGAGGTTAGGTATTTTTACATTATTTGCTGGCTACTTATATGAAGTGCCTTCAAGTTCTTTATTTTTCTAATAAAGAATGTTCAATTCTTAATTTTTCAATAATGAAATTTATTTTATGTTAACCTTCTCATTTTAATGATTATTAATTTAGTACCTGTTCATCTTAACAGTTATAAAAGGAAAAAAAACATACTTAATCATACTTCTCAGACTTTCAAAGTCATACTCAAAAATTGTTTTACTAGCAATTTTTATTTTTATGAAATTGAAATAGATGGCAGGCATTTTTTATATGACTAACAGTAAGTTGTGTTAGAGTTCTCCAGAGAAATAAGACCAATAGAATATATATAAAAAGGCTTACTTTAAGGAATTGGCTCATATGATTGTGGGGCTAGCAAGTCTGAAATATGTAGGGCAGGCTGGACTTTTGGCCGGAGTTGAAGCTGCAGTCCTAAGGCAGAATTCTTTCCTCTGAAACCTCAGATTTTCCTCTTAAGGCCTTCAACTGACTTAAATGAGACTCCCATATTATTGAATGTACTACCCTTTACTTTGGCTTCTCTGGTGGCTGGTTCGTTGGTAACAAATTTGCCTGCCAATGCAGGAGACATGGGTTCAATCCCTGGGTTGGGAAGAGCCCCTCGGGAAGGAAATGGCAACCCATTCCAGTATTCTTACCTGGGAAGTCCTGTGGGCAGAGGAACCTGGTGGGTTATAGTCCACGGGGTCATAAAGAGTTGGACATGACTTAGCAACTAAACAACAAAACTACCCTTTAAAGCCTGTTAATTGTAGATGTTAGACCACATCTACAAATTAGCTTCATGGTAACACCCACGCTAGTGTTTGACTAAATCACTGGGTACTCTAGCCTAGCCAAAGTAACACATAAAACTAACCACTAAAGTAGTTTTGGCTACACTTCATTGGAAATATAACCTGGCTGAGATGCTGTGGTTTGACTTACATGAAGTCAAGCTATTACTGCTGGATTTAACATGACCAGATGGAGTGACTAATAATATTCTTCATGAAGAGAGTTGTTCTGATTGCCCAGTGTCCACCTTGAAACTTCTTGAAGCCTTCTTCTTTAGCTTATTTTATACTTATTAAAAAACTCTATGTCTGGATCAGTGACCCAAACTAACTATAGCTAAGTGGGATGGAGGTCCAGGATTGGTTTATAGCTGGGTCAGTCAGTAGGAAGAAAGTGCCTCTAAAGCATGCTGCTTTATTCTTGTCTAGTTTTGACATCACCGCAAGAGGCTGAAAGAGGGGAAATGTGGAAGACCCAGCAGTCCATCCCAGGGCTTGGCCACAGGGATTCACATGCAGTGCTTCTTCTTAGTCTAGACTCGATGGTTAAGTCTGATCGAGGAGATGGTCATGTACATCCTCTGCCTGAAAACTCATACAGGGACATTTAATATGTCGAGAATTTATCTGATCCTAGGAATTACTGCTGAACTCTCTCATCCTGCTATTTAATGAATTAAATCATCAACCTGTGCTTAGCACAAACACACAGAGAAATTGTTGACTGATGTCTCTAAGAATTAAAAAAATATTAAAAACAAGATACCTTTAAAGTCTCTTTTTAGCTACTCTTCAGTATTGCTAAGTACAGAAGTGTTTTTCATACACACACATACACAATAATCTTGCTTCCTTAATTTGGACAGGTAGTTGGATAAAATCTATCCTTTTAATTATCTGTAAACAAAATTGTAAAGCAACCTACTTGAGAGAGATGATTTCATAAATTGTAAATATTGTTTTATAACAGACTGATAATTTAGACATTTATTGAAACACCTTTAAGAGAATTCACAAGTAGGTAAAGTCTAGAACTTTGTGTGCTTCAGGACAGAGACACTAAAATGTTAGTAAGAAAAATATGTGATAATTGACTTGAATTATGGGCTGGGTTAGTCTCATGTCTTAGAGCCACCTCAGCCTGAGCTCAATCCTGGTTCTACTGCTTATGAGCCCTGAGCCCTAGGCTAGTTACTTACCCTAGTAGTACCCTTCTCCTAGGGTAAGACATTTGTGTGAAAGGCATAGAACAGATTGGCATATAGAAGTGCTGTTATGTTTTCTTGAAATCAATTTGAAGTATGGCCCTACTACTTCTAAGATTAAGGGAAAACCTTTGAAAACAGTCTGTTTCTTTATATTTTAAGTAAAATTTTGGTTCAGTGAATCTTCCCTATATCCATCTCCTTTTTCCCTCAATCTAAAGAAAGCATTTCAGCCCTCTTGCACCTATTAGTCTCTCCCTGAAGTTTCAGGATTACTAGCTGTTCTTAGACCTTCCTCATGCTTTTCCAATCACCTTTCCTGGACTTTGGTGTGTCATGTATGACATTTGTCCTATAAAATGGACTATTGTGTGCCCTGGAAAGAAAAGCTGTGTACTGTGTAGGGTATAATGTGTCCTAGGTCTGAAAGGTGATTGTTGTTTTAGTACTATTTTTTATGTGAACAAATTTGCATTTCTCAGTTATATAAATAAAAACAATTCCATCAGTGTGAAAATTTCTCTTTGATCTCCTTTTAAAAAATGAAAGAGATGAAAGTCATTATTAGTAAAATACTGTGTGAAAAATCAAAGTGAGTGAATATAATTTGTGGGTAATCTATGTCTATATGTTGTACTTCCTTGTGGCTTATAAAGGATGTCATAAGATGTGAACTTTTTCATGGAAAAATGAAAGTTTTCAGAAGCAGTCAAATGCCTGTATCTTATTTTTCATGGGTATGATTTTTCTCTCATACTGAGTTTCAGAGTTAATTAAAATACCTGAAGGAAAACAAAGCAAAATAAATTTTTAGTTTTATAACTTTTTAATGACATTGACATTTATTTATTAAAATATTTATCAGCTGCTTATGTTAAGGAAAGCTTGTGCTTAATACTTTATGATAGTTGTATAAAGTATAAAATTCATGTAATTTTGCTTCAAGTGAGTTGTAATTGCCATTCTTTGTATGGTTTAAAAAGTTTATTAGATAATTACATTTCATCCAACAATAAGCTTTAATTGCTGTTTTGTCAAATTAGAGCCTGTCAGGCCCTGTCTACCATTATGGCAGAAAGAGAAGAGGAACTAAAGACCCTTCTGATGAAAATGAAAGAGGAGAGCGAAAAAGCTGGCTTAAAGCTCAACATTCAAAAAACTAAGATGATGGCATCTGGTCCCATCACTTCATGGCATATAGATAGGGAAACAATGGAAACAGTGAGAGACTTTCTTTTCTTGGGCTCCAAAATCACTGCAGATGGTGAATGCAGCCATGAAATTGAAAGACTCTTGGTCCTTGGGAAAAAAAGCTATGACTAACCTAGACAGCATATTAAAAAGCAGAGACATCGCTTTGCCAACAAAGGTCCATCTAGTCAAAGCTATGGTTTTTCCAGTAGTCATGTATGGATGTGAGAGGTGAACTATAAAGAAGGCTGAGCACCAAAGAATTGATGCTTTTTAACTGTGGTGTTAGAGAAGACTCTTGAGAGTCCCTTGAATTACAAGGAGATCAAACCAGTAAGTCCTAAAGGTAATCAGTCCTGAATATTCATTGGAAGGACTGATACTGAAGCTAAAATTCCAATACTTTGGCCACGTGATGCAAAGAACTAACTCATTGGAAAAGACCCTGAAAGATTGAAGGCAGCATTGAGGAGAAGGGGATGACAGAGGAAGAGACGGTTGGATGGCATCTCTGAGTCAGTGGACGTGAGTTTGAGCAAGCACTGCGAGTTGGTGATGGGCACAGAAGCCTGGTGTGCCACAGTCCAGACGGTCACAAACAGTCAGGCACGACTGAACAACTGAAGTGAACTGAAGGCCATGTTAGGATTACTGACCAGTTAATTATGCCACCTTAAAAATCTGCTGGACTGGGAAGCTGATTTACAAACTGATACACTAATTCCTGGTCCACACTGGACTCCTGCACACCCTATCTTATCCAGAAGTCACTGGACCCTAATAGCATGGCTTAGTGCATTCAGCCCCTGTTACTTCCAAATTTCATATTTGCAGCATCTACCTACTCATTAAATTCGTTCGCAACCTCTAAGTCAATACAGTGCTTTCATATTCATTCATGTATGGCATAAGGAGGAATCTGAGTTGCCCAACCGATGTTTCCAGCTGAGGTTGAACAAAGGACATTCTTTTTGTTTCCGGTCTCGTACTGTAGGCATGTCCATTTTACAATCCATTTAGTGCTGTGTATCTTGCATTTTTGTTCATTTTGTTGACGATTTCTCAGTTTAAAATGGCCTCAAGTGTCGTGCCAAAGTGGTGTTAAGTGTTTCTAAGTGTAGGAGGTTATTGATACACATTATGGAAAAAATACTGTGTTAGATAAGCCTCATTCAGACATGAGTCATACTGCTGATGGCTGAGACTTCAGTGTTAAAATATCAGCAGTCTACATATTAAATAAGTCATCTTTAAAGAGAAATATACATAAACCAAGGTTATATATTGATTAGTTAATTAAAACATGTGACCAGAGAATGGCAAGAATACAACCTTGTGTTTCCTCTACAATAGCAGTTACAGATTCTCTTAAATTTTTATAAAATAGTTTTTAGTGTCAAATCTTTCTGCTCAAGAACAAGTCATACTTTTCTGATGCATTAGGTTTTTTTGTTTTTTCAGTGTCCTCTTAATATCTTACAATTTTTTTCTTTAGAATCTTCAAATGATTTACCTCTTCTCTCCCAGTTTTCATGATGTTGCTTCTGTTGCTTGTGTTGACTAATGCATCAAATAAAAATCTTTTATTACTGTTAAATAAAAGTGATGATTGTGGACCTATCTTCCTCACATATATGAAGGAAATTTTATGTTTCTTCCTTGAGTATCAAACTAGCTTTTTGGTTGAAAAATACTTATTCTTATTTTATTTAGAGATTTTTTTTAAATCAAGGGAATATCAAGTTTTGATGCCATTAGTATCTGTGGAGATTGTTATGGCCCTTTAATGGGCTGGGGCTTGGGGGGTTCAGAGTCGATGATAAGAAAATAAAGGAAAGAAAAAGAGGCCGATATCCCCTAGTTTACGGGAGAAGTCAATAAAACCTCTGACACGAGGTTTGCGTCACTACACGTTAGGCACAGGGCACCCTCGCATGGGGGACTTGGAAGCCCGGGCAGCTTAGTGAGCACAATGGACGCTCGCGCTCTATGAGATTGGCCTGAAGGAGAGAAATAGAGAAAAAGGAAGAGGAGAAAAGAAATGAGACACAGGGACCAAAGCTCTGATGGAGCAAAGGCGTTTATTCAGTATAATGTGGAAATATATATACTGTCTTACAAGATAGCCTTTTCAGCAAAGATAAAGATCAGAAATCTTACAACTTATCCAGGAAACATAAGGCTAGAATCCATCTCAAAGAGAGGGGGTTGCAAAACTCACTTTCCATATCAGAGAGGGAGGAAGGCTGTAAATGGTTACTTCTACTTTAAGAATGTATGCATTTCTTTTGTCCCCGGAAGAGGTGTGCCTCTCCACTCATCTCTGAATATTCAGGGATGGTTAAGGGACATCAGAAAACAGTACACAGGAAGCCTCCTGCCAAGTGTTCCCTGACAGGAGATGATTTGAATTTTCTCCTTAAATCTATTACCATGGTTGATTATATTATTAGATTTGTAATATTGAAACATCATTACATCCTAGAATTAAAGCACTACTTTTTGTTCTATGAGATTCTGGTGGCTAATATTTTAACTAGATTTTTGTTAAGCATTTATTTATGTGGTAGAAATTTTTTGTCTTATATTAATTTTTAAAATGCTTCCTGCTTTTGTGTATATGTATTTTTCTCAACTGAAACTCAGAAATTGAGAAAGTTTTCATTTCTGTTCTGGCTACCATTAAAACTAACTTTACTGCATACTCCTACGTTTTCATTTTCTTAAACTGCATGTACTGACACCCCTTGAGCAATGACAATATTGGTATGTTTCTACTTCCTCTCCATCTTGATTGTAATCTTATAGTTGTCCTTTATATCTTTAATTGGAGAAGGAAATGGCAGCCCACTCCAGTAGTCTTGCCTGGAGAACCCCATGGAGAGAAGCCTGGTAGGCTACAGTCCATGGGGTCGCAGAGAGTCAGACACGACTGAGCGACTTCACTTTCATTCTGTTGTTCCTTTTGGAGAAGGACATGGCAGCCCACTCCAGTACTCTTGCCTGGAGAATCCCATGGAGAGAAGCCTGGCAGGCTACAGTCCATGGGGTCACACAGAGTCAGGACACGACTGAGTGACTTCACTCTCCTTCACTTCACTATCTATCTTTAAATATATGTGTATTTTTATAATTTACTGTTTGGTTTATAACCTTTATACGGTATCTTTGGTTTTGATTGTATAAGTGTATGTACACTACTTCTCTCATGAATGCTTAAAATAATCTTTTTATAGGTGGTACTTTGTGATGATTTCCATATCTGGAGTCTTCTCAGTGATGTTCTCTGTGATATTTGCCTATGTAGCTGATGTCACTCAGGAACATGAGCAAAGTACTGCTTATGGATGTGTAAGATAATAGATTATGTTTTCTTTTTTTCAATTGATTCAACAAGTATTTATTGAGTGCCTGTTACACGCAAGATTTTGTTTCAGATACTTGGGACACATCAGAGGATAAAACAATGGTCCCTGCCCTCATGGAGCTTACAGTCTAGCATGTACGACCGCTTCACTTGGATGCAGTGACCCTGGGCAAGCGACTGTGCCTCTGTCCTCAGCCACCTGCAGCGGGAGTAAGAATGCCCAGCTCAGATGTGGGTGACCGGCCGGCTGTGCTGGAGATGCCAAACGGGGCACCTACCTTCAGCCCACCACCCAGACAGTCGAGAGGGCCAGAAGCTGGCTTTTAATAGTAAAGTTCAGGAGGAGGAGGTACAGGGAGCTGGTCATCTGCTAGGCTGCTGCTTTAGGGCCTGGGCTGGCTACATGAACTGCTGCTGCTGCTGCTGCTTCTTGGTGGCTGTCTTGCTGGCAAGGTCATTGGCCTTCTCTGTAGCTGCCAGTGCTGTCTCCTTGGCCTTCTCCTTGGCTTCCTTGGCTGCTTCAACAAGGGTTTTGGGAGGGGCCTCACCTTGCAGCTTGGGCAAGATGTAATCAAAACCCTTCATAGTCGGTCACGTTACTTTTGAACTGCATGAGACCAAAATCCTGGACAGCTCTGGAGTCGCCAAGTAAACGAGAGGAGACCCAGGCTTCCCGGTGGATTTCGGTCCAGCTGCTGTTATCAGAGTTCACATGGTAAACACATCCTTCCTCCAGCACCATCAGCCAGGTGTGGTTGATGTTCCAGGTGAAGGTGGTCATGGTCTGGTTTTGTGCGTCCACAATAGAATCCTCCAGGATGTACACTGAGTGAGCAACATTGGCAGCAAACAGTCGCTCAGCCCAGCGAGGCATCCTGTTTGTCTTGGTCAGGAGTCGCCAGGACAGGAGCTTCTGGTCAGAGGTCACCTCTCGGTGCACTATGTCTTCCGTCAAGATGTGTTTGCTGTAGGGATTCGGGTACTGCTGCCAGAAGGCCGCGAACACTTGGTCCCAGGAACTCCGGAGCATGCTCTGGCCCAGGAAATACTTCACCATCGTCCCTGCCGGGGCGGGCTCATCCCCTGAGCAGCATCAGGGGTGCAGAGCCCAAGGGGCACACGGAGGCCGGGCTGGAGCTTGATGCTCCGCAGCCAGGCTAGCGGCGGATCAGTCGCTATAGCACCCTACCCAACCAGCCGCCGTCACCATGAGGAACTAGCGGGCCGCCTAGATTATGTTTTTTAACCAGAGAAAACATCACTTTCTACTAAAAGTTTACTAGAAAGTGAGCTTTTATTAAAATAGTGTTAATTATGTAATGGAAATCCAGAACAACTGAAATAAAGGAGAATTGTGAGAAACTAAAAATAGCAAGATAGAACTTGCTACTGATTAATCCTTTGGTTTTAGTGTTGGAAGATTGCGATGATATGGGAGTTGTCACTTACACAGTTTTTTTAAATTTGGTTTGATTTGTTTCTTGTTAGCTGATCCCTTGAGGAACCAGAAACAGTAAACAGTTGCTACAATCATAGATCTCTGTGCACCTAATGACAATTGGAGAGATGATGGAACCTCAGTTGTCTTAATTCATTGTCACTGTATTGCAGGTTGTGTGACTCAGACACTTATTTGGAAAATAATATATACGGAAAAAATATATATACAGAAAATACAATCTACGGAAACGGACTGCATTCATTCAGGAAATAACTGTTGAGTCAATAACAAAAGTTATAGGAGACCTTTTTGGGATAATTGAATATTAGAAAGTCACTTCTAATTTTCTTAGGCAAGATATTGGCATTGTGATTATGTAGGAGAAGAAATGCCTATAAAAGATTGCAGTCTGAATCCATTTAGGTCAGAGTGTCACAGCCCTGAGAAATCCTTAAGTGGTTCAAGGGGGAAAAGTGACAAGCAAGCATTTGTGGGCATGTGCTCAGTGTATGAACCTCTGGGGTGTCTGGGTGTGGACAGGGAAAGTTTTCCCTTCTTTCCTTTTAGGTTCTTTGAGGTAAGGGAGTGAAAGTCACTCAGTTGTGTCCAACTCCTCGTGACCCCATACAGTCCATTGAATTCTCCAGGCCAGAATACTGGAGTGGGGTAATGTTTCCCTTCTCCAGGGGATCTTTCCAACCCGGGGATCAAACCCAGTTCTCCCGCATTGCAGGTGAATTGTTTACCAGCTGAGCCACAAGGGAAGAGTGAGCAAAATAATTAAATTGACATAAAGTTGGAGAGAACCTGGAGAAAAAAATGGCAACCCACTCCAGTATTATTACCTAGGGAATCCTGAGGAGCCTGGTGGGCTACAGTCCATGGGGTTTCAAGAGTCAGACACGACTTAGCAACTAAAACCAAAGACAGATTAATAGAAGGAAAACAAATTTGATTTAATATGTATAGGAGTCTCACAAAGATGTGAGACACTCAAGGACTGTCAGCGGTTGAGGCCTATATACCATCCAGAGCTAAGGAGAAAGACTGTAGGGGTATGGGGCTTCAAAGGGAAGGAAGGCAATTCACAGGAAGATGAGGAGAGCAAACAAAATTACATGTAGGTAAGTCTTTCTGATATAAGAAGTTATCTTTAGTATATATGTTTATCATAGTATCATCTTTCTAATGTAAAAAGTTATCTTTAGTATTTACCAGTATTTCTTGGTATAGGCCTCCTTTCTAAGTTCTTTTAGGTTGTTATCAGTTAAATTCAGTCCCTCAGTCCTGTCTGACTCCTAGACCCTATAGACTGCAGTAGGCTGTTGTGGGAAAGGTAAAAAGCTTTGCCTGAGTCTCCTGAGTCATAATTGCCTCTGCTTGAAACAATCCACATACCAAAGTGGCACATTTTAGGTAGCTTATTTTGCTCCCCTTTAGTGTACATTTTGTTTTTCTTTCCACTCTCCTGTGTTTGAAATGTTTATAGTAAGAAGATGGAAGAAGAAAGAGAACCTGACTGGATTATTGAATGTTTGGAGAGGGACTCAATGCCAAAAACTCAGGTTACTTCTCTCCTGAGTCTTATTCTTTCTGTTAAATTCCACTTCCTGGAAGACAGTAAGCAGTCATACAGTGCTGAGTGAGTGAATAATTGTACAGATCAGTGATGGACATATATGCCAGTTACTGTTGTTCCACAAAACTCAACAGTCATTTCTGGTTTGTTGACTTAGACATCAGTAGTTTAGGAACTTCTGCAAGCCTCTTGCCCTCTAGCTACTACTGGCTTCTCCTTCCATCTTTCTTCCCTCCTCCCCTGAGTTTTTCTCATGTCATGTCCTAAAACACAGCATTTCCTGAGTGCTGTGGAGGAGGACAGAGGGAGAAACAGATAGGAATGCTCCACAGAAGGCAGAATGTTCAAGGAGGGCTTTTGTGGGTTGGTCAGCGGAGTTGAGGGGTGCCAGAAGCCTCCCTTATCACACTTGTGAAGCTTTTCTCAACATTGCAGGGAATACCCATTCCTCTTCAGTTTCATTAGATTTTTGTTCATTTGCCTTCCTCAGAAAAACTCTCACAAAGCTATTGTGCTAAGCAGTAGTATTTAAGGAAGGATTTCAGAGAGAGCGACTTCTGGAATCGAAGTGATGATGACTTAGTTTCCCTGTCTCTAGCACAGTTCTTCATCTGTAAGTTGCCAGTTATAATAATGCCTTTTGTAGATATGTTGAGAGAAGTTAGTTAGAGGAGCAGCCTGCTGAACTATGCCCTCCAGACCGTAGGGTGCCTGGACTGGATCATAGGACTCAGGGTTTTGCTATGACTAACCTTTACATTTAACACTGTGTGTTATACGTTGACAAGACAAACCTGAAAAAAGAAAAAAAGCTTGCAAGCTACCTTACAGATACATAATAGAATTATGATGATAGAATTAAAAATATATTTTTGAAAAATAATGAGATGTTTGTATGCTCCATGATCTGTAGTTCTTTATCCTTGGAATGTTATGTACTTAAGGGCAGGAGCTCCATTTTCTTATTTTTCTAGCACATATAAATACTCAATAATTATTAAACCAGGGAATTCGTATTCAGCAAATTGGGATTCTATGTACTTCCTTTTTTTCCCCCAGGAATTTTTACACTTTTGGCTTTTATAATCTTGGTATAGTACTAATTTCCAATACATTGTATTTTTACAGTCACTTGGAGGTTATGGATGAAGGAAGAATATCGTTGGTCACCCAGGAGTCATAATTTCAGTCAGTTAATGATTTCTGTAGTTCCTGTTAAAATCCATTAGAAGTTTAGATGACCAGCTTATAAATGTGCTTTTCACACTCAGTCTGGTTATAATTTGAAGGCTGACCCCTTAAGTTTCTGAACGTTCGGGCTACATTTCAAAATAAAGAGAGCCTTCTGCATGCTTATAGGGAAGCAGGGTGAAGAAGCTTCACATGGATTCAAGTTGTAAGTGTGATCAGTTGACTCAGTGGTCTTTGGTATCAGGATGTTGGGGTGACAGCATGACGGAAACTCCTAGCCTAGGAATTTCTCTCATTAAAAAGCTTTTGAGGTCTCCCTCAACAAATCTCTTTGGATCTTTGTTGTTTTTGTTATATAGCTTTTTCTAAGACTGCCAGGGTTTTCCACCCCCAGGTAGTGCTAATGAAATGGTGAAACAGTGCACAGTTTTGGAAGATGAAATCAAGCCTGGTTTCTGAGTAACTTGTAGATTCTGCTATCAACCCTGCAAAAACTTTCTCTGTTCCTTTCTCTCTATATCCCTGCTCCCTAATTACAGAAGATTAAAATATGTATGGTTTATTTGTGGAAAAGGTTTTACAACTTTTATTTCTAAGTAAAATCATTATTTTATTCCTGTAGCTTTTAGAAAGCTACAAGAATTAGAAAGTTATTCAAATTAGTTATTGACTTGTGAGCAAATTCTTAAAAGAAAATTACTTTTCATTCTTTACAATTGTGTGCAGTACATCCCTTTTGTCTTTTTAAAGTTAGAGAAGGATCATTTTAGACTCTCCCCTGTGGGGCCCTTACTGGAGACAGGCGTGTGAGCGTTCACCTGCCCTGGACGCAGCCCTGGGGAGAGTGTCCTTCTCCATAGGTCTCAGCCACGTTTGCCGCCAGCCTGGTCAGTAGCCCGGCCATCGGAGTGTACCTTTCTGCCAGTTACGGAAACAGCCTTGACATGCTAGTAGCCACAGTGGTAGCCCTTCTAGACATCTGCTTCATCTTATTGGCTGTTCTGGAATCTTTGCCAGAGAAAATGAGACCTGTCTCCTGGGGAGCCCGGATTTCTTGGAAACAAAAAGACCCTTTTGCGGTAAATAAAATCATGAACACACTTACTTTCCTAAATATTTTTCAAAACCATGCAAATAAAAGTGCATTTCTGAAGATTCAAGCATCCTAGCAGTCGCTGGTTTATTTTTTTCTCTAGTAAAAATAGAAAAGGTTTAATTGCAAATAAGGGACAGAGGTGAACTATACACCAAAGAATATATAAAATTGATAACTCTTGAGAGTCAGACACGACTGAGTGACTGAACTGAAGTATGTAGTTACCATAGGAGACAAGAGATGCACTTGATACACATTTGGTCTACTCAAACATCCTGTGCAGAAAAGAGTGAAAGGATTTTGGACAAAGGTATAGTACTGAAAATGTTGTTACTAGTCAGAGAACCTTGTCATTGACCCCGTAACTGGAGCACATTTATTTTTCTGCCAATTGCGTGAGCAAATTTATTATTAACGTTATAAAGAAAAAATTTATGTGTAATGACAACCTTGTAATGTTTGTTGCTAGAGTTGTATTATGAGTGAAAAGAGATGAGATTTTCTTAAAAGGTTCTGGAGCAATGTGTGTTTTTTTTTATTTTTCAGAGTCTGTTCAGGATCTGTTTTATATGTGAACCAGTATTGTTAACAAAGATGAGCAAAAATGTTTTTTTTTTAAAAAAGAAAAGACTGTAATATTTCAAATATGTACTTCTGAAACTAGGACTTGTAACGTCCTTAGAGAGGTGGTAATAGATTTAATGTTAAGGCTCGCTTCCTTTTTTAATCCATTCATCTTTTGTTACCACCTTAAGAAATCAAAACACAGTGAAACTAATATCCCAGAATATCAGTGACATCAGTATCTTATTTGCTTTTTATGTTTCTCTTTCTGCTTATTTCTAGTCACTGAAGAAAGCTGGAAAAGATTCTACCATTTTACTAATCTGCATCACTGTTTTTCTTTCGTACCTTCCTGAAACTTGACAGTATTCAAGTTTTTGTCTCTATCTCAGGGAGGTGAGTAAGGAATGCTGGAAAATCAGATATTGAGATCTGTTTTGAATTGTTTTATGGAAAAACCCCAGGTAGCTCAGCTGGAAAGAATCCGCCTGCTATGCCGGAGACCTCAGTTCCATTCCTGGGTTGGGAAGATCCCCTGAGGAGGGCATGGAAACCCACTCCAGTGTTCGTGCCTAGAGAATCCCCATGGACAGAGAAGCCTGGTGGGCTACCGTCCATGGGGTTGCTAATATCAACATGACTTAGCAACTAATCCACCACCACCATGGATTCCAATTTTTTAAATTTGCATTCGATTGGGGAGTTATAGAATAGTGTTAATGTCAGCAGCACTGGTTTGGGAACCAGAAGTTCTAGGTCTCTTTCATTAGCTAATTGTGTGATTTGAAGCAAGATAATAATTTATGAAGTGTGAAGATTATTTACAATAATTTGTAAAGTTTTTTTCTGGATTTTATAAAGTTTCAATAGATGGCAAACTAAGTTTAAAAACTTGATGTTTAAAACTTAAAAGTTTCAGGCATTTCGTAGAGGCTTAGCTAGCTAACTCTGGCTGCTCTTTGGAATAACCATGGGAGCTTTTTAAAACATACCTGTGTCTGGGCCCAGAGAGTCTGATTTAATTGCTATCAAGTGGGTTCCAGTATGTCTTTTCTGTCTTCTCCCTTTCTCTGTTGCCCATATGATTTTAACGTGCAGCCAAAGTTGAGAGCCATGTAACTTTCCAAGTGAATATATTCTATGTTGACAGCCTCAAAAATCAAATTTTTCTTTTCTTCATTTTTTTTCCTAGTATAGGGTAATGTTACATAGCTCTTGGTGGATTGTAGTGGGGAAAGCATACGAAAACAGTAGGGAGACCTGTAAAAGAAAATACCATACTAATAGTTAATCTTAGTTATATTCAGTTGTGCCTGCTTACTGTGATTTCTTATGACAGATTTAACTATAAATTACTGGTTAAATAGGTGTAACTTTCAGCACTGCCTAAGTTTCCGTTGTCAAGGTTTCATGAACTTTCATCAGCTATTTTATTCTGTAGCTTTGATGGAACATAACATTTCTTATTATAATGTCTATATTGCAAAATGTGTTCATTTTCATAGGTCATAGGATTTGGAGCTGTTAAAATTGCAGCTTTCATTGCTGTGGTAGGAATTCAGTCTATTATGGCTCAGGTGAGTGTTATTTTACCCATCCACAGCACATTTTTGTTTTTGTTCCAACATTTTTAATCTTAAATAACTGTAGGTGTACAGAAAGCTGCAAAAAAATATTCAAGAAGATCTGCTGCACCTCCATATCAGTTCCGCTCTTTCCCTGCCATGGTAGCATGTTATATAGCTATGAACAGTATCATACCCAGTGTATCCACTACAGATCATAGAATTATTCTCTTTTTAATAAAATCTGGAGGTTGTGATTTAGGAAGAAGTTAATATAAATTTTTAGAAATTTTAATTGAAGAAAAATTGCTTTACAGAATTTTATTGTTTTCTGTCAATCATCAACATGAATCAGCCATAGGTATACCCATGTTCCCTCCCTCTTAATCCTCACTCCCATCTCCCTCCCCATCCCACCCCTCTAGTTGACGCAGAGCCCCTGTCTGATTTCCCTGAGCCATGTAGCAAATTCCCACTGGCTGTCTGTGGTACGTATGGTAATGTAAGTTCCATGTTACTCTCTCCTTCATCTCATCCTCTACAGCCCTCCCCTTGTGTCCGTAATTCTGTTGTCTCTGTTTCTGCTTCGCTGCCCTCTAAATAAATTCTTTGGTACCATCATTCTAGATTCTGTATATGTGCATTAGTGTACAATATTTATCTTTCTCATTCTGACTTACCTCACTCTGTATAATAGGCTCTAGGTTCATCCATCATATTAGAACTGACTCAGATACATTCCTTCTTATGGCTGAGTAATATTTCATTATGGATATGCACCCTAACGTCTTTATCCATCCCTTTGTCGATGAACGTCTAGGTTGTTTCCTTGTTGTAACTATTGTAAATAGTGCTGCAGTGAACACTGTGGTGCCTTTTTTTTTTTTTTTTCAGTTTTGTTTTCCTCAAGGTATATGCTCAGGAGTGGGATTGCTGATTCATGTGGTGACTGTATTCCTAGTATTTTACTCCTACCATCTTCCATTGTGGCTGGTCACTTTGCATTAGCGTCAGCAGTGCAAGAGGGCTCCCTTTTCTCCACACCCTCTCCAGCATTTATTGTTAGACTTTTTGATGATGGCCATTCTGACCTATGGGAGGTGATATCTCATTGTAGTTTTCACTTGCATTTCTCTAAAAATGAGTGGTACTGAGAATGTTTTAATAGGTTTGTTAGCCATAGGTGTGTCTTCTTAAGAGAAATGTCTATTTAGATCTTTTCCCCACGTTTTGATTAGGCTATTTGTTTTTCTGGTATTTAGTTGTATGAGCTGCTCATATATTTTCAAAATGAATCCTTTATCAGTTGTCTCATTTGCTATTATTCTCTCACATTCTGAAGTTTGTCTTTTCACCTTGTGTATAGTTTCCTTCCCTGTACAAAAGCTTTGAAGATAATTAGGTCCCACTTGTTTACTTTTGGTTTTATATGCATTACTCTAGGAGTTGGGTCATAGAGGATCTTGCTTTGCTTTATGTTCTTGAGTGTTCTGCCTATGTTTTCCTCTAAGAGTTTTATAGTTTCTGGTGTTACATTTAGGTTTTGAATCCATTTAGAGTTTATCTTTGTGTATGGTGTTAATTCAGTTAAGTTCAGTCACTCAGTCATGTCCAGCTCTTTGCAACCCCATGAACTGCAGCATGCCCGGCCTCCCTGTCCATCACCACTCCCGGAGTCCACCCAAACCCATGTCCATTGAGTCAGTGATGCCATCCAACCATCTCATCCTCTCTTGTCCCCTTCTCCTCCTGCCCTCAATCTTTCCCAACATCAGGGTCTTTTCCAATGAGTCAGCGCTTCACATCAGGTAGCCAAAATATTGGAGTTTCAGCTTCAACATCAGTCCTTGCAGTGAACACCCAGGACTGATCTCCTTTAGGATGGACTGGTTAGATCTCCTTGCAGTCCAAGGGACTTCTCCTACACCACAGTTCAAAAGCATCAATTCTTCAGCTCTTAGCTTTCCTCACCATCCACGTCTCACATCCATACATGACTACTGGAAAAACCATAGCCTTGACTAGACGGACCTTTGTGGACAAAGTATGCTATCTGGGTTGGTCATAACTTTCCTTCCAAGGAGTAAGCATCTTTCATGGCTGTAGTCACCATCTGCAGTGACTTTGGAGCCCAAAAATATAGTCAACAGCTGTTTGCACTGCTTCCCCATCTATTTGCTATGATGTGATGGGACCGGATGCCATTAGGATTCTAATTTCATTCTTTTACATGTAGCTGTCCAGTTTTCCCAGCACCACTTATTGAAGAGGCTGTCTTTGCCTCATTGTATATTCTTGCCTCCTTGCATGTGATTATTTCTGGGCTTTCTGTCTTGTTCCGTTGGTCTGTCTTTCTATTTTGTTGCCAATACCATACTGTCTTGATGATTAGCTTTGTAGTATAATCTGAAGTCAGGAATGTGGATTCCTCCCACTCCATTTTTCTTTCTCAAGACTGTTTTAGCTATTCAGGGTCTTTTGTGTTTCCATATGAATTGTGAAATTTTTTGTTCTAGTTCTGTGAAAAATACCATTGGTAATTTAATAGGGATCACATTGAATCTGTAGATTGCATTTGGTAGCGTAGTTATTTTCACAGTATTGATTCAGCTTATTCAATAGAGAACATAGAATATCTCTCCATCTGTTTATGTCATCTTTGATTTCTTTCATCAGTGTCTATATTTTTTGTGTACACTTCTTTTGTCTCCTTAGGTGAGTTTATCCGTAGATATTTTATTCCTTTTGTTACCATGGTGAATGGGATTGATCCCTGTATTTCTCTTTCTGATTTTTCATTGTTAGTATATACAAATACAAGTGATTTTATTGTATTGTTTCTTGCAACTTTGGTAAATGCACTGTTTAGCTCTAGTAATTTTCTGATACTATCTTTAGGGTTTTGTCTGTATTCTGTCATGTCATCTGCAAACAGTGAGAGCTTTACTTCTTCTTTTCCGACCTGGATTTCTTTCATTCCTTTTTCTCTGATTGCTGTGCCTAAGGCTTAAAAAATATGAATAATAGTGGTGAGAGTGGACACCCTTTTCTTGTTCCTGATATTACGAGGTATGTTTTAATTTTTTCGCCATTGAGAATCATGTTTGCCGTGGGCTTGTCATAGATAGCCTTCAATATTTTGAGGTAGGTTCCTTCTATGCTCATTTTTTTGAAGCGTTTTAATCATAAATGGGTGGTGAATTTTGTCAAAGACTTCTTCTGCATCTACTGAGATGATCCTATGCTGTTTATCTTTCAGTTTGTTAATATGGTGTATCACATTGATTGATTTGCATAAATTGAAGAATCCATGCATCCTTGGAATAAACCCAACTTGATCATGGTGTGTGAGCTTTTTAATGTGTTCTTAAATTCTGCTTGGTAGAATTTTTTTTGAGGATTTTTGCATCTTTGTTCGTCATTGATGTTGGCCCATAATTTTCTTTTTTGTGTGTTGTCTTTGTCTGGTTTTGGTATCAGGGTGATCATGGCCTCGAAGAATGAGTTTGGAAGTGTTCATTCCTCTGAAATTTTTTGGAAAAGTTTTAGAAGGATAAGCATTATCTCTTCTCTCACATTTGGTGGAATTCACTTGTGAGGCCATCTGGTCCTGTGCTTTTGTGTTTGGGAGATTTTTGATCACGGTTTGGTTTCAGTGCTTGTAATTGGATTGTTCATATTTCTTTCTTTCTGGTTCATTCTTGGAAGATGGAACTTTTCTAAGAATCTGTCCATTTCTTCCAGATTATCCACTGTATTGCCATATATTTGTTCATATAATAGTCTCTTACAGTCCTCCGTATTTCCTCATTGTCTGTTGTAGCCTCTACTTACTCATTTTTAATTTTGTTGATTTGATTCTTCTCCTGTTCTTGATGAGTCTGGCTAAGGGTTCGTCAACTTTGTTTATCTTCTCAAAAAACCAGCTTTAAGTTTATTAATCATTACTGTTGTTTCTTTCATTTGTTTTTCATTTACTTCTGCTCTGATCTTTATTATTTCTTTCCTTCTGCTATTTTCTGGAAATCTTTTGTTGTTGTTCTTGTTTCAGTTGTTTTAGGTGTAACGTTAGGTTGTCTATGTGATGTTTTTGTTTCTTGAGGTAGGACTGTATTGGTGTAAACTTCTCTCTTAGAACCGCTTTGCTGCATCCCACAGGTTTTGAATTGCCATGGTTTCATTCCTTCTGACCTGGGGGGCTCATCTTCTGGTGTCATATCTTTTTGCCTTTTCATACTGCTTGTGAGGTTCTCCAGGCAAGAGCACTGAAGGGGTTTGCCGTTCCCTCCTCCAGTGGACCACGTTCTGTTGGAACTCTTCCCTGTGACCCGTCCGTGTTGGATGACCCTGCAGGGCAGCTCATAGTTTCATTGAGTGATGCAAGCCCCTTCACAAGTCTGGGATCGATTAAAGGGCTATATGCTGGTTTAAAGCATGGTAGGGCACGTGGAACACTCTTCTGTGATTACTGTCTGGAAGAGAAGTGAGAATGCCACAAAATTGTTTTCCCAAAATACTAGAACTGATATCCCTCATAGAAATACATTCAGGTAAACGCCTTTTACTTTTTAACTGCATCAGGCAGTGTAAATATGTTAAACTTTCACATTGCTCATGATTTTTTTTTAATATTAACTCTGATTAGTTAGCCCAGATTCATCTTTTATCTTATCCCCTTTCAGTCTGTCTCACTTACTTTTTTAGCAGAGAGGTGGCTCAGACAGTGAAGAATCTGCCTGCAGTGCGGGAGACCCGAGTTCAATTCCTGGGTTAGGAAGGTTCCCTGGAGACAGGAATGGCAACCCACTCCAGTATTCTTGCCTAGAGCATTCCATGGATAGAGGAGCCTTGCAGGTTATAGTCCATTGGGTTGCAAAGACGCAAACACAACTGAGTGACTAATGTATTTTACATTTTTAAAAATCATATTTGTATCAATCCAACACTTTGAAACTGTTAACTCCCACCAACTGGACTACAAGCAGGTCAAAGCAGTCAATCCTAAAGGAAATCAACCCTGGATATTCACTGGAAAGAATGAAGCTGAACTCTAATACTTTGGCCACCTGATTACAAAGAGCCAACTCATTGTAAAAGACCCTGATGCTGGGAAACACTGAAGGCAGGAGGAGAAGGGGGCAACAGAGGATGAGATGGTTCAGTGGCATCACCGACTCCATGGACAGGAGTTTGAGCAAGCTGCAAGATATAGCGGAGGACAGTGCAGCCTGACGAGCTGCAGTCCATGTGGTTGAAGAGTTAGAGACTGAAAAACAACAGGCAGCACATAATCAGAGTTTGGGGAGCAGGCTGAAGGCCCTGAGCCCAGGTCAGTTTGGGGGGCCTTTGAAGCTTCACTCCTTTTAGAGCTGCATGAGTTCTATGTTGTTGCTGATGTCTCAAGTCAAGTGAGCTGCAGTTAGAGGTCCTTGGTCACCAACAATGGGCTTTTCCACAGAGCTTGCATCAAATCTCTGTGCTTATATGATTTCTAATGATCATCCCCTTTGCTTTGCAGACAGTCTTTCTTACTAGCTTGATGAGCTCATTAGAGAATAAGAGCACTGTTCTCCTTGGTTTGGGCTTCCGGCTGTTCCAGTTAGCCTGGTACGGTTTTGGATTTCAAGCATGTTAAGTCTCTGCAATAGATCCTCATGACAGATTTATTTTTTAGAGGAGCTTGAATTAGTTGAGTGTTGATGCAAGAGTAGTAGGAGTTAATTTACTAGCTTAGTGTATTCAAAATTTCAAAAACTCTTCAGACTTAGTTTGAGGAAGGATATAGCTAGATAATTCTGCATTATTGCAGAATCGCCTTCTGCAATAAGACAGATTGCCTTCACCTCAGCAAGCTTTCAGTGAGATGGTGCTTAACTGAATATATGTATCTCTTTCTCCAACCCTCCAAAACAAGTTTTATGCCTAACTGTTAAATTCATTTGTCGGTTTTTGGTGAGAGCACATATAATCAAATACAACAAGAAAACAAGGGGAAATGACTGATTATGGCAGGATTTACTGCTCTGATTAGCTGAGTGACATTGGACAGTGACGTAATCTTTATAATATAAAGTATGTGAGTTAGATGAACACTAAGATCTCCTCCAAAAGCTTCTATACCCAGAGAGAGTTATCCCTTCTAACAATTAGATTCCCGTTAATAGGAAAGCAAGTCGAATTAAGCCCTGTGGAGTAAGAAAAAATAAAAAGAAGTAAGTGCGGTTTTGTTGTGTGGCAAGTTTCCTTATGTGCCTATTACCAAATACTACAGTTCATGCCTTCATTTAAAATGTTTGAGTTGGTCCTTATTTTACAACCAGAAATGAATGACACAGTTTGGAACTTGAAATGCTTTAGGTGGCTAGTGGTTGATTGTTCTTGTTCTTGGAAACCTTCATTTTAGTCTTATGAACTTTGGTTCAACAGCTGATTCTATCAACCTAAAGGGTTTATCCTTTTAAGTAAGGTTATTCTTGTCATCCCCAAGACACTCTAGCCACACAGGTTTTTAGCTCATTTGGCACTGGACTTTAATACTAACACACACATAAGTTCAAAGGAACATAGGTTCCTTTCATTGAGACAGAGGTCTACAGCAAGCAGATTTGGAAGTCTGTAGGATGTCATCCTGAACTGCAGGTGTCCTTGTTTTTCTTTTGGGTGCACACAACACTTTATTGAGGGGAGAAAACTGAGCAGCCTAAGGGCAGTTTGGAGGTGAGCCTCTGAAAAGTACAAAGAAAAAAGTAAGAAATTGGTGAGAAAAAATGTGGATTTATAGAAACAAGAAATCCTTTTTAATTTCATTGAGCTTGCATTTAAAGATGGCAATAGAGAAACCAGGAAGAAAAACATATTTTTACAGGTAAGATAAAGAAACGAACATTTCCCAGCTCATGAACAGTGTGCTGTGTAACTTTCTAGGTTTTTTTTTTTTTTAATTTTTCCAAGAGGAAAAAAAAATACATAAAACTTAATGCAAGACAGCAGACAGCATTTTGTGCTTTTGCCGCTTGTACTCTGAACAGCAGTCTCACCAGGGCTGGCCTGCTCCCTGACCACAGACTGACCTGTCATTGCAGGATGATGTGGGCAGCAGGGATTGTGGCAGCCGTGTCCAGCATCACGTTCCCAGCAGTCAGTACCCTCGTGTCTCGGAATGCAGAGTCAAATCAGCAAGGTGAAGTCACTGTCTCCCTCAGTGTTTCTTTCCCTCGGTGGAGAATGTACCTGCCAGAAGCATGAGCATCTCTAAGTGTCTTTCCACATCAGCAGAGAAACAGGTTACAGCTGTGTGCTCCCTGCTGAACAACATACCTCTTTACTTTGGAAAATAGGAAAATTCTCTTTTCCTTCTTGGTTTGGTTTTATACTCATATTTTTGATATCTGGACACAGCAAGTCAGAATACTTAGAAATACAACTATCTCTTTTCCGCTAAGCGGCCTGAGGTGACCCCTAAAAATGGTGCGCTATTCACTCGACCCAGAAAACCCCACAAAATCATGCAAATCAAGAGGTTCAAATCTTTGCGTTCACTTTAAGAACACTCGTGAAACTGCCCAGGCCATAAAGGGTATGCATATCCGAAAAGCCACCAAGTATCTGAAGGATGTCACTTTGAAGAAGCAATGTGTGCCATTCCGTCGTTACAAGGGTGGAGTTGGGAAGTGTGCACAGACCAAACAGTGGGGCTGGACGCAGGGTCGGTGGCCCAAAAAGAGTGCTGAATTTTTACTACATATGCTCAAAAATGCAGAGAGTAATGCTGAACTTAAGGGCTTAGATGTAGATTCTCTGGTCATTGAGCACATTCAAGTGAACAAAGCCCCCAAGATGGGGCGCAGGACTTACAGAGCTCACGGTCGGATTAACCCCTACATGAGCTCTCCCTGCCACATTGAGATGATCTTTACTGAAAAAGAACAGATTGTTCCTAAACCAGAAGAGGAGGTTACACAGAAGAAAAAGATATCCCAGAAGAAACTGAAGAAACAGAAACTCATGGCCCGGGAATAAATGCTGCAAAAAATGAATGCAAATAAAAGTAAAAGTGTTGCTGTCTTAATTAGTAAATGTATTTCAAGTGTTACCACAAAAAAAAAAAAAAGAAATACAACTAACTTCTCTTTTCAGTTTTGGCTCTTCTTTTATGTTACTGTCAGAATTTACTAGACTATACTCCCATTTTAACAAATATCTGTTAAATAATGACAGACTAGCTAGTAAAACAATGAGTTCTTTATTTCATCACTGTAATCACTTAAGTTTCTTTAATTTGGAATCACTCAAAGTCCATTATTCACTCAGTTTAGAAAATGATTCTTTGAGCAGATAAAGAGCAGATAAATCTGTGTAGTTCTTGATAATTGGATGCAGAGTGAGAGATAAAAGTAAGACGACTATGTATAGTAACACTGTAAATGTCTAGACTATTCATCCTTCTTGTGCCTCTGGCTTCCCTATGAGGTACTTCTTACTGCTGGAATTAATTATTTTCCTTCCTCATCCCTTAATGTTTTACCTGACTATAGTCAGGAAATAGTGAATTTTAGAAGAAAATAAATTTTTGTGTCTTAGATATCTTTAACAAGTTTCAATAAAAAAAAAAAAAAACCCTAGATTGGAAGAGATAGTTTACTGGTTGCACTTACTTTTTCAAATTAGCCATTTTATTCATATCTACTTTTGTTTTTTATTTATTTTTTTTTTACAACAAATCTGTGCTGGTTATCTATTTTAAACATAGCTTACCCTGATTATGGTCACTTAGTTGACTGCATCCTTGGGAGATGTTGTGGTTGAAGTAAAGGCATGAGCTATCTGTGAAGAATGGGCATGGCCTCGGCACTAAGAGACTCTTATATTGTCTCTCAGGGCATGAATTTGCTTTGGCTTTTTTTATGCTTACATGTATTAATACAGATGTTTCTAAATGTCAGCATATCTGCTTTTTAGAACACAGTATCTTAGGTTGAATTATATTTGACCGTTGTTGACTTACAGAAACATCCATCTCATGATACAAGCTAATTTTTTAGCTGCCACATGAGACACCAGAGATACCTAGAAGTCAACTCTTCTGGGAGTTTCAGTACAGGTGTACTTGGAGCACGGCGATCACTGTGAGGAGCAGAGCCTGTCAGGAGGTGCTGGAGGCACACAGGTTCAGGGCCCCTATGGACTGACACTTGGGCAGGGATACGAGGCAAAGGACAGATTTTTATTGTAAAAGCACCATTAAATAAGTAGAAGAGGAAAATGTCAATCTGCAAAAAAGCAGAAATTGCTTATAAATTGAGAGTATTAAAATTTTTCATTTTATCATTCCCTGTTTATAGGAAGATCTGTTTTTCAGGGGGAATTCAGCCTCGAAGGGATTTTATAAACATCGATGTCATTTCACATCCTTGTAGATCTTAGGACAGGTAGTGAGGACAGCCTTATAAGGGCATAGAAAAGGACAAGGAAACATTTGTACAATGAATGGATATCAGTATGATGGGTACTCAGTCCAGCTTAATCGGTATTTTATAGTTTGAAAGAAAGAGCTCTTCAGTCTCCAATCTTGAGATGCTTTTCTGAGAAGACTGGCTTCCTTCTCTTTGTTCGAACTTAGGAGTTGCCCAGGGTATCATAACTGGAATCAGAGGACTCTGTAATGGCCTGGGGCCAGCCTTGTATGGCTTCACATTCTGCATGTTCCTTGAGGAACTGACTGAGTTGGAACCGGAGGTGGTTTCTAAAAATGCTGCCCTACAGGTAATTTGGTAATAAGCCTAGTTTCTAACAACTGTATCTGATTAGAGCAAAATCTTGTGAACTTAAATTTGTAAAGTGTTCTTATTTTTGTAATATTACTGTTGTATTTGACAGTAGTAGCTGTTGTGTTCATCACTTCTTGGGACGAGGGAAGAATCATTTCAGTGATAATATCGTAGGTAAAATATTTATTTTGCCTTTGTTCAGATTCTATTTTTACCTATATAGTTTCTCTGGTCAGAATGCGGTCCTCTGGTGAAACTCAGGGCAAATAAAAGCTGAAATGACCGAAACTTCCAGCTACAAATTGAGCTAAAGTGCTTTTTCACCTTTTAGTTGCTGTTACTTCCCTCCTTCCAATCTATGTTCAGTATAGGTTTCTGTACAACACTGGAGTTAATGTTCTTACGTATACAGACGGCATGATCTTGGGTCACAGGGCATGATCAGAGAGAAACAGCTGTGCTGACGTGTTGGGCTAAGCTGTGGGAAAGTGGTGCACAAAGCAGTGATTGGTTGCCCTCCGTTATACTTCAGGCAGCAGGCTTTGTTGGAGTTTGCCATGACAGTTAATGAACATTTGCAAGTAAGAAAATAACTCACTTTCCAGTGGCATGGTTTTTACTTGTATTTGTTTGGTTTATCCAGTACTAATTTTGGTTTGAAAGGCTAACCCAATTGTTCGTCTTCATTTGTTTCCACACCCACCAGGGAGCTGTCATCCCAGGCCCACCATTTTTGTTTGGGGTGTGTATAGTTCTTAGGTCTTTCCTGGTTGCTGTATTCATCCCTGAGTACAGGTAAGGCAGTGGGATTCAAAAGCACAGCAACAGTATCAGTGGCCGCCTGGCCAGCACTCCAGAACGTGGCTGTGAGGAGGACAGTGAGCCGCTGCTGCAGAACAGCAGCATCTGGGAGCTTTCTTCCCCGGAAGAGCGTGGACATCAGTGCACTGAGCTATAAATTCTGTGGACAGGAGTCTGCGGACAGCGTCTCTGGGAGCCGTGGGGGAGCCACACCACTTGGAGACTTCGTAGTGCTGGAGGGGAGATGCTAGTGGCCCGCTTCAGGGCTGAGTTTGAGAAGAAACCCCCTCCACCCCACTGTCCTCCTCCTCTTCCTCCTTCTGTTCCTTTTCCACCGTTCTTTTCCTTTTCCATTCGTTATGCATTAGAACTAAATAATATGCACCTCTCAAAAAGTTATCTGGGATCCTCATTCAGAAACTCAAATAGAAGAAGTCATCTGTGGTAGAAATGATGGCTTTCCTTTATTAATGTCAGTGTAGGAGTGATCATATCCTTTTCAAAAGGTGCAGGATTGTAATACAAATGCTGTCTGTTTTGAAACCTGTTCTGCTATGAACAAAGGTAACATATCTTTTTTTATATTATGCTGTTGGATTCTAAGTTAAGCTTCCTAATGCATAATAAATTTGCAGTGGATACTTTTATGTCTTTTGTGTTTCTTTAAAGTATATGGTACCGTTGATCTTTAGCTTCTTCTTTGGGTGACTTTCAGCTAAAATAAGTTTTTAGTCCTTAAGCTAATGCAAAAGATATATGTATTTTCAAAATTAGTTTCCTTTCAAAATCTTCCAAATGAGTTCTCAACTTTTAAAAATGTTTTAAAAAGCAAGGATACAGTTCCTTGTACACCCATGTTTATTAGCAGCAGTATTCACAGTAGCCAAAAGGTGGAATCCCTCACTGGGCATCCCTTTTGTTGAAGTCTTAGATTGTGGCTGCCTAAGGACCTCTTTTAAAATGTATCTAGTTTTTCTAGCTCTTGGTAGGCTGACCTACAAGCTGCTTGCGTCTGTAACTGGAAGTGGGGAAGCCCTGGGTGTCTTCTCTCATCTGAAGCCACATGTAACAGTCCCAGAATTTATACTGATCATCTTTTTATTTGATACCGGGGAAAAGAAGAACCAGGAGTCCTTGCTTAGTACCCACCATTGTGTTTCTGATCAGAATCCCAGCTTGCCCAGGCTCTATCAGTGCTGCTTGAACTTGGGAAGAAGGTAGAGCAAGCGGCCCACTCGGCCTGTGGGCAGAGCAGCCGGTCTGCCCTCTGCCCCTGCCCCTGCCGGCCCAGGGCAGGCCTTGTGAGGACCAGCTGCTGGTGGTGGAGGAGGCGGCTGAGGAGGGAGGTGTTATGGGACCCGCCTTGTGTGATGTGGTCACATGTGGGTTTTTTTCTGTTTGAGAAAATGACTGGTTGTAGTCTTCCCTCCAGTTTCAGTTTAAGGTTGAAAATGAAGATTTTATTCTTAAAGTGGAGCACAGTGATTTTAAATTCTTTTTGAAAGCAACAGTTGAGGTTTTCAAAAGACATCTCAGAGAACTCCAGTAGATAAAGCCAAAAAAAAGAGAATGTATTCAGGGTGAACTGCGGGCGGGACCCCAAACTGTCCTCTGTCTCTCCCAGAGTCTGTATTTGCTGAGGCTGGAGGATGTAGGACCCCAGGCACCCTGAGGACCGAGGTCCTCAAGTGGCAGCAGAGGTCTGGGCTGAGCCAGCAGCAGTGTGGCCTTTGTCCTGGCGAGTGGAGAGCCGCGAGGGTGGGAATGGGGCCAGGAGAGGGGCTGGGAGACTCGGAGCGGAGGGAGGGTAGCGCCTGGCAGGGTCTGGGAGGCACTGGGTGTCGTGGCTCGAGACAGGAACACCTCTGAGCCTCTACCGTGTGGCCCCCACAGAGCAGAGCCGTCTGGCAGCCCAGGGTTGAAATTAAGAGGGCGACTTCACAGCAGGTTGAATGCAGCCCTGTACCCACATGGGTTCATTTTAAGTGCCTAGAGCGAGGTTGGTCAAGCCCGTCCTGAGCTCGAGTGAGGGAGTCAGTTAGGGAGGACCAAGCTCCGGGTGAGAGTGAGGAGCAGCTAGCGCGGAGAATCCTCAGCCGGGTGGGTTCAGGGGTGCCCTTTCAGTAGCCTCACTGGAGGCTCATTTGGGGGTGGAGGGGGCAGAAGCCCACTTAGAAGACGTGCTCCTTCTTAGTGGTGGCAGTTGCTGAAGGAGTTTATACTGTTTGGTTAGACTATGAACCAGTACTTTGCAGGGTCATGTTTGACACTGGGCCTGAGCTATGGGCACAGCCTTCTCCTGTACACCACATTCACCCGCCATCTTTTTGGGACCCCCTCCCCACTCTCTGCACCATTGAAGGTGGCATGAGCCCAGCCCCTCGTTACCATGGAGCCCCTTGTGATGCTTGGGTGCTGGGTTCCAGGCACCTGGGAGACGTCCTGGAGGCAGAGCCTTCGTGCCATTTCTTCTTGAGACAGTGGTACTGGTGGTACTAGTGTGAGAGGAGATGTCAGTGTGAGGGCGGTGTGTGAATAGTGGTGGTCGTAGTGTCAAATCAGTGGTGACAGCTTGGGTACTCAGGTATCTGACTGGGAAGCAACAGTTGCCCCCGAGTGGGCAACTGCCCCCATCGGCGAGGATGGGACACAGAAGGGCCCGCCTGTGGGCCCTTTTCTCATGCTGCAACCCCAAGGCAAAGGCCAAGATGAGGAAGAATGAGGCCTCGGCCCGCGTCCTGGAAGCAGAGTGGCCTAAGGTGAGAGCAGCCGGGGACTGGGCCCATCGGATGGGTTTCACCCTGCGAAGCGTTGGGGCTGTGTTTCATTTTGTTAGCTTGGATGTGGGCCCTGCTGGCCAGGGCGTTTTGGCCCTAGTGAGCAGGATCAACCCCAGCAGGTTGACCTCGTAAGGGGGTGTGCAGGTGCTGCATGAAGGATGGGCCGAGGGCCCACGAGAAGGGAAATACTGGCTGGAGGAGTCTCAGGGGCATGTGGATCGAGCTAGAGAGTCAGTCCTTGAAGCAGAAATGCTAAGCCCCTTAACACCTCCCATCTTACAAAGCACAGACCAGTGTGTCCAGTATCTTAATGACAGGTCCCTACTGCTTACCTGTATAACGTACACCCTCATACTTCACATGTCCACTACATGCCTCTTACAAGTGTTGGGCGCTGTTGTAGGTGCTGAATACTCAGTATGAAGTAGGGGATACGTAGCCCAGGATATTCTTTTTTGTGCAAAGAAACACAGAAGAATGAAAGACTCCATATAGTTCAGTTTGAGCAACTTCAAGTGGACAGCCCTGCGTGCACGCAAATTGTGACAAAATACATATAACATGAATTTAACATTTTAAGCAGTTTATTGAATGACTCGGTGACTTCAAGGGAGTCAGGCTACCAGATGGCCTTAGGGTGCCATCTGCCTTTTTCCCAGAGAAACACCCCAAAGCCTGGTGGCCCTGTAGACCTTTTTTCTTCACTGTCCCCAGTGGTTCTAGGTCACTGTGTGTTGTTTAAGAATCTTTTTATCCACTTTGTTGTCAGGTTTATGTTTAGGAAATTTCTCAGTCTTCCCTGGGTCCTGAGAAGGCAGGCTTGGATTCCAGGTTCTCCCCTGGCACATGCCTGGCAGGTCGAGGTGGAGGCTGAACTCCAGTCTGAATTATGGTGGTCTGTGTGGTCTTGGGGTCAGCTGACCGCCTCTTCTCTGGAGGGCCAAGGAGACCCTCTGAGTGGAGCCTTGAGACTTGACAGGGTCAGTCTTCAGAGCCTCACTCTCTTTTTCATTTGTGTTTGTGTTTACTCATTTAACTGTTTTCTAGGAGCTGACAGCAATTCCTGAAGATCTGAATACATGGAGGGAGCAGCTGCTTGCGAGAGATAAAGAAATAGCTGAGCTGAAAGTGGAAAGAAACAACAGCAGGGTCAGTAGGGGGATTCTCAGGTGTTAACATTTGCCCCACGGTGGGGGTGGCGGGGGGGGGTGCCGCTGGGCTCCGTATTGCTGTGTTTAAACTCTGTCTGGTTTTCAAGTCACTTTTCACATCTTCCCACTGAGCAGACCGAGGTGGATCAGTTCGGGGTTCTCATACCTTGCTTCAAATTTATGATGAGAGCTAATGTAATTTTAGTATATTTGAGGGGGGATTTCTCTTAATGAAATGCTACACTTTGTGTGGGATATTAGTTCCCCGACCTGGGATTAAAACCCATGACCCTTGCAGAAGTGTGGAGTCTTATCTCCTGGGTCTCTGGGGAAGCCCACTCTGACTCTACACTGAACTGGCAGGATTCCGACTTGCCTTAGCAAGGTTTCATCCTTAGCGTGAGCCTGATAGCAGTTATCGGCCCTGAATTCAAGTATGAGGCTGAAAGTGCTCCTTAGTCCCCGCCCCACAGCTACTGCTGGGACACGGGGAGCGCCTGGTCTCCCTGCATTTGCCATCCCTCCAGATGACGGCGGGCAAGCAGCAGGCACAGTCCCCAGCCGGGACGACCAGCGAGGTGGACGTGCTGAGGGCGCTGAAGTTACTGTTCGAGCACCTGAAGGCCCTGGACAAGGAGGTACCAGCCATCCGGCCATCATGGATGTGTATCCTTGCTGCCTTGTTAGGTGGATGATGCACGTATTTATGTAACTAGCTGACTTTTGAGCTTCTTGAATTCTTGGAAATGTAGTTTTTCTCTAAGAAGTCTCAGTTTTATATGATTGAAAATAGTTGCCTGCGTACATGCTCGGTCATGTCCGAGTGTTTGCAACCCTGTGGACTGTAGCCCACCACACTCCTCTCTTCATGGGACTTTTCAGGCAAAAATACTAGAGTGGGTGACCATCATCTACTCCAGGAGATCTTCCGACCCAAGGATCGAATCTGCCCTCTTCCATTGGCAGGCAGATTCTTTACCAGTGAGCCACCTGGGAAGCCCCCAGTTAAAAAGTATTAGTTGACAAAAATGTCTCAAGATTTATTCTATTCTGTGTATCAATTTGCAGTTAAAACCTGGGTCATAGAATTAATTTAGGGTATCATTTATTGTCCTTTCAAACTTAGAACTTAAAGCTGTTAACAGGCAGATTTTCTTGATGTTAAGATCAATGAGAGACGGTTATCTCAGCCTCGGGAAGGCTGGGTGAACAAGAGCAGAGCACTGGCGAGACCGCGCCTGGCTGCCTCCCTGCCTCCACATCGAGGGCTCTAGGGTAGAAGAGGCCTGGTCCAGGTGGTCTATTGGCAGTGGACCAACATGAGGGCCTCCCTTGCGCTGTGCTGCACCCTGGGTGTGGATTCCTCATTTCCTCAAGTTCTAGGGGGCCCAGTGTGTTCCTTTTTTAAAAATTCATTCATCCATTCATTCATTTATTGGTATGATGACTTCACACTGCTGTGTCAATTTCTGCTGTACAGCAAAGTGAATCAGTCATATATATATATGTGTGTGCGTGTGTGTGTGTGTCTATATATATATATATAGCTGCACATATCCCTCTTTTTTAGATTTCCTACCCATTTACTTCCCCACAGAGCACTGAGTACACGTCCCTGAGCTGTACAGTAGGTCCTTACTCGTGGACTTGATACATAGTATCAGTCATGTATATATGTCAACCCCAGTCTCCCAGTTCATCTCCCACCTGCCTGTCGAATATATTCCTGATGATGCTGAAATTTCCTTCTGATTCACTCTGGCAAGTCGGGTGGTGTCTGTGGAGCCTGTTCTCTCAGAGTGGGGGGAGCATGCTGTGGGGGCTCTGCTGAGGCAGCTTGCCTGGCCATCCTCTCTAGTTTTCTGAAGCTCTGCTCGTTGAAGGGATGTGTGACATTGGTACTGGCGGTCAGACAAGTCGAGTAGCGTTTGCTCACACTCAGTTCCTCAGGCCTGTGCTGTGTCACCATGTAGGATCACTATGCTTCTGGCGGTCGTGTCTGCGGGTGTCATGATTTATGAAAAACTACCTAACGGTCAGTGTGAAAACAGCAGAGAGTTGGGAGTTCAGGCCTCCTCCTGTGAGCCTCACCTCTCCATGGACAAAGGCAGCGCCCACCCTGCGCCAGCCCTCCCACGTGAGACCGTCTCAGGGAGAAGCCCTCCAGCATGGGTTCCAGCAGGTGTACTTGTTTAGTAGCTTGGTGTGAGGGATTCTGTGTGAGAACTCTAAACAGAAATATTTGTGCATGTTTGTATAACCTATTCACAGTACTCTTTGCAGGAGGAGATTAGGTGGCAGAGTTTAATACATAGAGAATTCTGGAAAAAGCGTTTTTAAGACCTTTCCATTTTAATGCTAGGACTTTGCCAACATTGGTTACTTAGTGACTACGGAGGGCCCTGACATGGTTTTTGAGCTGGTGGGCAGGAGTCGCACAGGCAGCAAGTTCTGGTCCTGGTTTGAGCGTTTCATACATGTGGTGGAACTCTGCTTTAGAAGAATTAGGCTTGAGAAGGCTGCTTTCGGTTGTGTTACATGTTGACTTATGTTTCCACTCATTAGTATTCTTTAATTTTGAGGAAATTGCCTGAGATTTTCCCTACTTTTACCCGAGGAAACGAGCCTCAGAGCTCCCTGTTGGATCTATTGAAGGTCCCTCCCTGTTCTGGGTCAAGCCTACCCTTATGGTGTAGCAGACAGAAGTCGTGACTTCATGCAGATACCTTCCCTTGTGGAATTCTTGCAATAACAGGGTTGTTTAGTATACTTTTTGTTTGCTGTTTGGTTTTATTATGTAGAAAAGAAGCTTGGTAAACCGAGTGCCCAGACTGAGCGTTAAGACAGCGGGGAACTTCTCAGCAGCTGGCTGCCCATTGGGAGCTGGGGTCACTGTGACAACAGGCAGGATTAGAGCTCCAGGCAGATGAGGGTTTGTACTTCCTATGGTTTGGTGAGCCTTCCTCGCTCCTGTTCCCGAGTGGTCTCAGATAATCATGACTTAAACAGGAAAACCAAATGTGATGTCTCAAAGACAAAGTGAGTCGGTCTGGTGTGTGACAAAGTGAATCATTGGCCCCACCACAAAAATAACACACTCAACAAGCCATTCAAATATATGATGTGGAATGCTAATTTAGAGTATTATGATATACAAAATAAGGGCTGCAAAAGGCAGATGAGAAAATACTACATACCATATGATGCTGTTTTCTGAGTGTTTTAAGGCGTATCGTATTGTCTGTTTATGTATATAGAGTAATATGGACTCAGAAAAAATAAGAATGCTGCTTAGAAACAAATGCTAACATCTCAGGAACCTGAGCTTATACATATATATTATTTGTTCTTTCTGAACTAAAAATGTGTCTACATGTTCTACATTGAAAGTTTTTCAGAGTGAGATCTGTTAAAAGAATAATTGTGCATTACAGATATTAGTTGAGTGGCATTTCATCAGGCACACTCTTACCAGGTCTGTATTTCAGAGGAGAGGAAAGCCATAGTTTGGCTGACATGCTGTGGCCATCTGCGGTGATTCTGGCGATATTTTATGAAGAGTCAGTACTGAACGCTTCTTCCCTTAACTTGTAAATAATGAATAAGATTCTACAGAAAACTGATCTTCTTTAATATATAAGACCAAAAAGACCTCCTTGGGGACGTTTAGGAAAAGCAAATAGTCTGGCAGGAGGTGTTCTGCCCACTGAGACCAAGCCCAGGAACACTGAGAAAAAGTTTATGGTGATGCAGCTTCCGAAAGAGAACTCGTCCAGTAGTCACGGGCATTTAGGTGTTGTCTCAGCTTCCTAAAAGCAGCAGAGGCGACACACCTGGCCTGTTCGATGCTCTGCTCTCCCTTCGTAGATGGAGGATGAAGACCACCTGTTGCGGGAGCACCTGGAGCTGCCAGAGCAGAAGCTGCAGCAGACGCTGACGAAGGTGGAGGCGCTGAGGAGCATGAAGGCAGAGCCGGTGCAGGGGGTGGCCGAGCTCTCCAATGTGCCGCTCTGGGTCCCCAGGGGCCATTCCCCGTCTCTCCAGCTGTCACCCCATTCCATTCTGGACTGGAGGTCCCTATGGCCACCCCCTTTGCCTCATCTGGGGACCGAAGGTGGCAGAGGGTCGTCCCCCAACCCACCCCGCTGCACAGCCGGGCAGACCCTGACAACCCCACCTGGCGGCTGGGCCCTGTCTTTGCAGAGCTCCACACAGGAGATCGGCGAGGAGCTGGTCAACGGCGTCATCTACCCCACTTCCCTGCACAAGGTCCAGGTGCACAACGGCACCAGCAAGGGCCAGCGCCAGATCGGGTGTGAAAATGAGTCTGCCCTGAACCTGTATGAGCCTTGCAAGGTGCGGACCGTGAAGGCAGGCACACTGGAGAAGCTGGTGGAGCACCTCGTGCCCACCTTCCAGGGCAGCGACCTCTCCTACGTCACCATCTTCCTGTGCACCTACCGAGCCTTCACCACCTCCCAGCAGGTCCTGGTAGATGTGACACCCTCACGGCCTCGTCTTGGTAAGGGTGCATCCTTCCCTACTCCAGCTATGATGGCGGACCCCAGGAACAACTCAAAAATGCCATCTCCTCCATCCTGGGCACGTGGCTGGACGAGTACCTGGAGGACTTCTGTCAGCCCCCCAACTTTCCCTGCCTCAGGCAGCTGGTGGCCTACGTGCAGCTCAACATGCCTGGCTCCGACCTGGAGCACCCGGTCCACCTCCTGGCCCAGCTGGAGCATGCGGACCTCGGCGTAGTGGAGCCGAAGGCTCTGTCCCCAGCTCCAGGTCCAGCTCTGAAAGGAGCTGCTGAGGCAGAGCCCACACTAGGCCCAGACCTCGAGAGAGCTCTGGCACTGGTCCCAGAGCCAGCTCCGATACCAGCCCTGACGGCGGCTCTGCTGCCACCTCCAGAGCTCAAGCCATCTCTCTCCCAAATTCTAGAGCTTGAGCCGGCTGCAGCCCCAGCGCCCCCCTGGCCTTTGCCTGTGGCCACAGAGAATGGGATGGGGGAGGAGAAGCCCCGCCTCCTGGCATTCCCTCCTGAGCTGGTGGCGGAGCAGTTCACGCTAATGGACGCAGAGCTGTTTAAGAAGGTGGTCCCCTACCACTGACTGGGCTCCATCTGGTTCCAGAGGGACAAGAAGGGCAAGGAGCACCTGGCTCCCTCCGTCTGCACCACTGTCAGCCAGTTCAACAGCGTGGCCAGCTGCGTCGTCACCACCTGCCTTGGGGGCCGGAGCGCGTCAGCCCGCCACAGGGCCAGGGTGCTGGAGCACTGGATCGAGGTGGCCAGGGAGTGCCGGGTCCTCAAGAACTTCTCCTCCCTCTACGCCATCCTCTCTGCCCTGTAGAGCAGCTCCATCCACTGGCTGAAGAAGACATGGGAAGAGGTCTCCAGGGACAGCCTCCACGTCTTTGTGAAGCTGTCAGATATTTTCTCGCATGAGAACAACTACTCCCTAAGCAGAGAGCTGGGCATCAAGGAGGGGACCTCCAAGGTTGCCACTCTGGAGATGAACCCCAAGCGAGCACAGAGGCGCCCGAAAGTGGCGGGTGTCATCCAGGGCACCGTTCCCTACCTGGGCATGTTCCTCACGGACCTGGTGATGCTGGATACTGCCAGGCGGACTATCTGGATGGGAGACTGATCAACTTTGAGAAGAGGAGGAAGGAATACGAAGTGATCGCGCAGATCAAGCTTCTCCAGTCGGCCTGCGACAATTACAGCATCGTGCCTGAAGAGCACTTCGGGGCCTGGTTCCGGGCCATGGAGCGGCTCAGCGAGGCTGAGAGCTACACATTGTCGTGTGAGCTGGAGCCCCCCTCCACGTCGGCCAGAAACACCCTCAAGGTCAAGAAGAACACGGTCCACGTCCACTCGGGTGGCTCCTCCAGCTCCGACGTGGAGGAGATCAGCATGAGCTTTGTCCCAGAGTCCCCCGATGGCCAGGAGAAGAAGTTCTAGGGATCCGCCTCCCAGCCGTCCCCAGAGACCTCTGGCATCAGCTCGGCCTCCACCACGCCCGTGGCCAACACAGGTACCCACCAGCGCTCCGTATCCGGGGTGTGCAGCTAGAGCTCCTCGCGGCCCCTCTACAACCAGCAGGTGGGCGACTCCTGCATCATCCGGGTGAGCCTAGACATGGACAATGGCAACATATACAAGAGCATCGTGGTCACCAACCAAGACAGGGCTCCAGCTATAATCCGCAGGGCCATGGACAAACACAACCTGGATGAGGGTGAACCCGAAGACTATGGGCTGGTGCAGGTTATTTCGGATGATCGAAAGCTGAAGATCCCTGACAACGTCAACATGTTCTATGCCATGAAGTCTACTGCAAACTATGACTTTGTCCTAAGGAAAAAGACCTTCATCATGGGGCCAATCGTCAGGCATGGAGCCAGCTCGACCTTCACCCGCATGAAGCGGAAGAGACTTAAGATTGCCAAGGGCATCTTTTGATTGGTCCTGAGCTGCCAGCCACAGAGCCGCCCAATCCAGGGTCTGGCTAGCCAGGCAACTCAGCACTTACAGACTTTGGTGAGCCAGGCCAGGCGGACACCTCCAGATACCCTACCCGCCCAGCCCAGGCCACCTCTAGTCTCCAGTTTCACCCCGAACCTCCCCTTGTGCCAGGATTGATGCCTGCCTGCTGATGGGCTGACCTGGCCTCCCGTGGACCCCTCGCAGAAGTGCCTTCTGCGGTCTGGAACCAGAAGACCAGCTGAACCTTTGCCAAGGAGTGCAGCCAGTGGGCCTGGAGCCCTGCTTGACCCCGGGCCCGGCCCCCCGTACACTTCCCACATACCCTCCCAGGTGTGGACCACTGCTGCCTGTGCCCGGGGGCACCCCCAGGGCACCCACCCACCCATTGCGTCTCAAAACTGCAGCTCTCTCCTCCCACCACTTGGGCCTTGTCTCAGGCTGCACCAAAGATTCCATCATCAGGGCCAACCAAGGTGAGGGAGACCCCCACTGCCCACTCCAGCCCTCACCCAAGAGAGGAGAGAGAGAGAGAGAGAAACCCCTTCATGGACCAGACTCTCTAACTGGTGACTGAGGATGGTCTCGGCCGAGTCCCGCTGATGTCGGCTCTCTTTGCCCTGCAAGTGCTGTTCACCGCTGCATCCTGGGCTTAAGGAGACCACACGAGACGGGGGTTAGTGGGAAAAGGAGTGACTGGAGGGGAGGGGGACTGAATATTTGTATTAAAGATGGGGAAAAAAAGTTTACCAGTTGAGGAGAGGCAATATTTATTTGTTGTAATATTTATTTGTTGTAAATAGTAAATGCTAGACTTGAGTCTTATACTAAAATCCTGTTTCTGTCTCGTTCTGACGGGGCGGCTGGGTGTGGGCAGGAGACGCGGGCGGCGCGGACTTTCTCCCTGCTCCGGCCCTACCATCCAGGGTGTGCGTGTGTGGCCCTGTCTGCTGATCCAGGCACCCACCTCCTCTGAAGCAGGGCCAGAGGTGGTCGCCCATAGGCGGTGGGCAGGGGCCAGGGTGTCCCCATGTTCCAAGAGGCTGCTTGTTGCTCTGACCAGCCAGTCCAGGGAGCCACTCGGGATACAAGTGGACCTCAAGACTGCCCCTCAAAGAAACCTGAGGGTCCCAGCCCGGGTCCCACGAAACTGAAGGCATGGCGCCCAGGTGTGGAGCCTGGTTGCCTCGGACATGGCGCTGCAGTTCCACATGCCAAACTGCTGGTCCAGACACGATGTGTGTGTGGGATAGCTGCTCCTGGGCAGGAGGCTAAGCGTAGTTGAGCGGACAGAAGGCGCATCAGCTAAGGGTGATGGTGGAACAGCGATTTGCTTTGAGGTTGCTTTGAGGTCATGTCTGGGAAAAGGAGGCAGGACCTGGGTGATAGTGGGGCAGGGGGGAGATTAGCAGAGAGAAGGGTGTGAGGTGGGAGAGCGGGAGGGTGGAACGGGACCCAGCAGGCACTCCTCCCTGCGTCTCTGATGGCAGAGCCGCCTTTATGGTATGAGGGGCCATCCCGAGAACAGCCCGAGTGCCTGTGCCCGAGGACAGCCACGGAGGGCTGGCCCTCCGGCCCCTGGCTGCCCCTGCGCGCTCCTGCCTGTGGGTGTTCAGAGCGGCCAGGAACACGGAGGGCTGGGAACCCACGTGAATGGTGCTCTTCGGTGAGCTAGTACAGTGATGAAGGCTGAGGCGGACCCAGCGGCTGTGGAGCTGAAGCATTGTTTTTCCCTTCTTTTCCCTCAGCCTGGCTGATGGAGGCATGGATGTATTGTCTTTCATGTTTGGTTTTTGTCTCTGACTCCTTCAGCCCAGCCTTATAAATAACCTCATAGGATTGCCTTCTGTCCAGCTAAGACCTGAATGTCACCAGGCCTTCTAAGAACTGGATTCTCCTCCTGCCCATTCCTTCAGTACTGCTCACTTGAAAGATGGCAGTATCTCACTAGCATGGGCCACTTATCCAGTCAGGGCTTCCATGTCACACTATGTTCAGTTCCGATAGACCTGAGCGGTCCTGAATCTCGCTGATGAGGCTGGTCCTCTTGGGCCCAGGTCCAGACTCCGAAGGAGCAGGACTGGGAGCGCGCGCAGCAAGCCAGCGTGCGGGCCAGCGTGGCCCAGGGGCTCGAGAGTGATGTGGATATGTCTGACGGCGGGGGAGACAGGGTCACCCTCTTCAGCCCTGCCACTCTGCTGTCCCCCAGCGGGCAGGCCAATTCCAAGACTGTCCAAGATGCTTCAGGAGCAGCTGGACATCATCAACGAAGAGATCCGGTGGGTGCTGAGCCCAGCTGCCTGGAACCTCGGCTTCTCTGAAGAGTTGTCTTCTCCTTAGAAAAGTGTGTGTGTTCCCTCATAAGAAAACTGACTTCAGGTCTGCTTCAAGAATTTTCAGTTGCGAGATCGCCCGTGATTATAGAGCTCAGTCAGCCAGGGCAATCTGTCCACAGTGTGTTGTCAGCACCATTGGGGGCACGTTGTGGGGTGTTTGTGCCTCAGCTCTGAGCCTCACCTCTGGTAGGTGAGGTACCGAGGCGGTGTCCCTCTGCGGCCCGTGCACCTTCTAGCACTGAGGGTTCTCCCTTGTGTCCCTCGGAGCCTCCTACATTCTGGTGAAAAGCCACCTGCCACAGAGAAGCTGGGGATTTGGGGTTGGAAAATTCCTACTCAGATCTGCATTTTCCTTTTGAACTTAATACAGTGTTAAGAGTGGCTGGTTTTGAGACAGTGGTCCAAGGACAAATGTTTGTGTTCTTCTCATCTCATCAGTATATTTAAGATGTTTTCCTTAGACAGCGTCTTGGCAGTTACAACAATTTACAAAATGGGATAGAATCCAAAGCCCGGCCTAGTGGTGAGCAGGGTACCTTGGGTCTGGGTGTTGCCGGGGGGCTGGGGGCCCCAAGGCCTGCCTGCTGCCCCACCCGCACAGCCGTGCCTCGTGTCCTGAGTTCACGTTCAGAATGGCCACAGGCTGGTGACGCTGCACAGGACCTGGAAGAGCTGCGGCTCAGATTGTTCTCGTCAGGTCAGCCGAGGCAGAGGTGCCCGTTCCTGTGGGCCGAGCGTGGGGAGCCCGGGGGAAAGGCGGGGTGAACGGAACAACCAGCAGATGCAGGTGGTGCCACCTGCACTTTGGACGCCATAGGCAGACGGCTTTGTGGGCCGTGTTTGAGCACAGACGAGTTCAGAAAGATTGTCCCATCCCTGCAGGAAATACGGAATGGTTATATGCTAATATATATATTTATTGTTTTTGCCATACAATGTCATGATATCACCATGGGTTTACATATGCTTCCCCTCCAGAACCCCCCCTCCCTCCTCCCTCCCCGAGCACCAGCCCTGAGCATCAATCCTGGGCTGGCGATTGATTAGACACATGACAATTGACATGCTTCAATGCCCTTCTCCCATATCATCCCACCCTTACCCTCATCCACAAAGTCCACGAGTCTATTCTATCCATCTGCGTTCCTTTTGCTGTCTCGCATGTTGGGTTCTCATTACCGTCTTTCTAAATTCCATATATATGTGTTAATATACTGTATTGTTGTTTTTGCTTCTGGCTTACTTCACTCTGGATAATGGGCTCCAGTTTCGTCCATCTGAGTAGAATTGCTTCAAATGAATTTTTTTTTTAATGCTGAGTATTTATTTTTAAAGCACATTGTCAGGTAAAAGTGATTTTTCCTTATGCAACAAGTTGACTTGATGGAAATGGTAAGTTCTGTCCATCAACTTATTATCCACAGTGAAAAACTTTCAGGATGTATAAGTAGAAGTAAAACTGGAGAGTGATTTAAGGAAGCTTCTTCGAAAGGTAAACTATTCAATTATTTAGCATGCCTTTGTTTCTCTGGGAAGTGTTAGAGTCCTTATCATTTTATGTGAATGAACACTATGTGGTTGCATAGTGGTGAATAACTGACTTCTAATGGAAGTGATGAAATTCACCCTCCACTTAAAATATGCTGACGGTTCTGTTGGAAATAGGTCATTCTTTGGGACAGTTGTAACAGTTTGCCTGTGTCCCACTTGTTTGCCTTCTCATCATCTCATGCTTATCTATAATGGACATAGTATCTTTTATTATTTTAAGAATTTTACTTACTAATTTTTTGGCCATGCTGCACAGCTTACGGGATCTTAGTTCCCCAACCAGGGATCAGACCAATGTCCCAGCAGTGAAAGTGCCAAGTCCTAACCTCTGGACCACCATGGAATTTCTGCTTAGTGTTTTTTTAAAAGAATTGACTGAATCAGTGCCATAGATGTTAGCTTTGGGGGAAGCCAATGTAATGATGGTGGGTAGCAGTGTGCAGGAGGCTCTGTGAGCCATGTACCCTCTCCAAGTCTGTCATCTCATCCCACAGACACCCAGGTGAGGTCCAGGCTGCTGTGATCCCCATTCAGCACACATGGACAATGAGGCTTAGAGAGGCTGGACACCATGCCCAGGCTCACACACCCAGCAGTGCAGTGGGGACTGGGCTGATGAGAGCCTGGCCACTTAACCGTGGTGCTGTCCAGGCCGCTTTCCTCCAGAGGCCCTCGTGTCCATCATGGCATCCCTGATGAAGGGATCACCAGGAGGGAGCTCGGAGCCTCTCCTCTCAGGTCACAGGGATGAGCCCCTGTTGTGGGAGTCCAGTGCCCCAAGGGCTGGCCTTCCTTGTTTCTCTCCAGCTCCTAGCTCGCTGATCCAGAGCACTCCTGAGCCATTCCCGCAGGACTGGGGCAGCTGCTCTCCAGTTTAGGCAGCTCAGTGCCCGGGAGCCCTTCTGCAAAGCACAGCAGAGCAGCTCCATCCCCCTGGGGTTTGTGACCTGGGTGAGTGCTGGGCTGCTTGGCTTGCTTGCCTGCTTTGTGGCCTGCTTTGCCCTCCTCTTAAGTGGGGGCTCGGTACTGCCCATCCTAGTCACATGGGCACCAGTGGGGCGGGTTCCCATCCTGGGGGAGGGCAGCCATGCTGGGGACCCAGAGGCCTCCCTTCGGAGGAGGCCCGGGGGAAGGGGCTGGCCATGGTCCTTGCCTTTGAGGCAGGTATTTGTCTCTGTTGAGTCCATAGTCAACCCAGGTGTGTCACTTCCCTGCTCTGTTCTTTGCTGTTTTCTGATGTTGATAAATGCTTATTTTAACTTGATTTTGAGATTGATCCCTGTTCAGTTCCACGGGGATCATTGCTAGCCTTTTCAGCCTTCTGTTGTCTGAGGGTTCTTGTTAGAGATCAGGGGAGGGTGCACAGTTTATACAGCTGCTGTTAAACGAGTTCAGCTGTATTTTGCATTAAGTCACTTTGTTGTCACCAAGCTCCTGTGGGGCTGCACTGGATCAGTGTTCTTTACAGAATCCCATTCAAAAGGCACAGGTTAGTTGGTTAAACCAACACACTCATTGTTTATAAAAATACTTGCCGTGCACATTTCTTAAAACTTCCCCTGACTTAACCACACAACCAAATTGATAAGTGAGAACTGTCTGGACTGTGAAGGGTTAATCTATTCCCCACACTGTTGCCAGCACTGTGTTTCCTGTCCTCAGACCCAGAACCAGTGGAAAAGCTGGGAGTTCAGGAGACATCATCTTTTTTTTTTTTAATTAGTTCATTTTTTTAATTGAGGGATAATTGCTTTATGGAATTTTGTTCTTTTCTGTCCAACCTCAACATGATTCAGACATAGCTACACGTAGATCCTTTCCCTTTGGAACTTCCCTCCCACCTGCCTCCCCATGCCCCCCCTCTAGGTTGATACAAGATCGTCTCTTAGTGAGGACTTAAGGCTGCTTTATGTAAACCATGGTGAGCAAATTACCCTGGAACTGCATCTGAGCAGTGCAGTGTGAGCCCCCAGTCTGCATGTCTCGAGAAACACAAGCAGACACATGGTTTTCACATGGAGGGTTAGGAACCTTCTCTGCATTTCTCTTGCTGTCATGGGTTCCAGTGTCCTGCATCATCATTAAAATGGTCTTGGGTGGTGGGACAAGCTGTTTCCTTTTCTCCTTCAAACAGAAAGGTCTGGACGGCTTTGCTCAGAAGTTTCTGACTTTTGCTAGTGGTGCTTCTGAGCAGCATCTGGCGATGAGCACAGTCCTCCTCTTCAGGGCAGTTCATGCCAGCAGGGTACACGGTGCCAGCGTCGCTCTGCTGTCCTGCCCGGCGGGGCCATCTGGTCGCTGGATTCCAGGGAGGGTGGAGCCCGGCTGCAGGGAGGCTCCTGTCTGGGGTCTCTGCACTCAGTTGGGTGGTCTCGCTGCCCCATGGCCCCGCTTCTCTTGAACAAGACAGTCCCTTAAGGTGGCATTAAGCTAGAACACGCTGTTTTTGTACTTGGCATATGGCCTAGCTAATAGATTTTCAAGTCAGTTTCTGGTTATAATGTAAAGCCTGTGTGATTGCCTTTTTCGACAGTCTATTGTTACTCAGTTTTACACTTACCTCACTCCCTCAGCTTCCACCTATGTGGGAAGAGGGACTAGATGATGAGAGCACCATAAAGTGTGAAACCGCGACCCATGCCTCGCTGCTGTTCGTTCCGCTGGATCGGCTGCACACGGGGGCGCTGAGCAGGGCCAGCCACGAGGACATCAGGAATGCCTGCAAGTAAGGGACCTGCATGCCTAGTCGTATTTTCAGGAGCCTTGCGCCTCTTTTCTTGGAAGAGTTGGAAGGATGATTTTAAAGGAATCCCACAGTTTAGGTGTCTATGCTTAGTGGTCAACTTCAGGTGCTGGGGGAGAAGAGCTTGGTGACCTCAGTGATCTTAGAAAACCTCTGTCTCTATGGATTGACTCCTGTGGGAGCTTTCTTCCTGCTCTTGCTAGAGGTCTGCCCGGCCCGGGGCGCGTGCCTAACGGTGACAGCCCCCTGCCTCTCGGATTCGCTCTTGAGGGTCCCTTCATTTTCCTCAGGGCCTCCTCTCAGGAGGCTGTCTGTCACCTCCTGTGACTGACACTGTCCTCATGCAGCCCACCGTCTGCTGAGCTCCCGTCCAGAGCCAGGCGGCACTCGATGGAGGGCCTGTGAGGTCCCCTGACCAGCAGCCCTGTGCAGTGATTGTCGCTCTCTTGCCACGGCCGGGGACGGTCACCCTGCAGGGGGGCGGGGGGAACTGCCCAGAGCTGGGAGCTCGCCTTCTCTGAGAGCGGTGTCATCTGCCCAGCAGCAACCCCGAGGGAGGATGGGAGCACCCTCTGCACAAGGGCACACGACCTTTCCGAAGGTCGACATGCTCTCAGGACAGCCCCAGGGGCAACCCCAGTGGCAGCACCAGCAGTCGGGACTCGCTGCAGAAAGCCCCAAAGAAGAAGAGCATCAAGTCCTCCATCCGCTGCTTCTTTGGGAAGAAGGAAAAGGGCCGGCCTGGACACCCCAGCAAGGAGGCGTGAGGACCAGGCAGGCGCTTCACCATTCAGAGGGAGGGGTTCTGCAGGCATGTCCCCTCTATGTCTCCCCTGTCGTCCCCACGAGGCTCCTCTTACTCATGCTGGGTGTCCTCCTGGAGCAGGAGTTGAGCAGGCGTCTGTCTTCTCATTGGGTCCAAGATGATCCGAGAAATTAATGAGTAGATGGATGGATGGATGGATGAATTAGTGAGTGGATGTATGGATGGATTAGTGAGTGGATGGATGGATGAACAGATGGCCGGCTGGATGGGTGGATGAACAGAGCATGGAATGAATAAAGCAGATGTTTACCGCCAATGCTAGAAACATATTCTATGAAATTGATTGAGTAGGAGCTGGGCAATGGTTGTTTCTGCAGAACAATGACAAGGGTTTGGAAATGGCCTAAGTGCTCATCAGTGAGGGGTGAGGTACAATGTGTGGACACTCCACAAGGAACAGCCCTGCCTCTCCTTCCTGCCACTTTCCCCATCCCCAGGAGCTCCTCAGGCATTCTTCCCATGCCCCCCAACCCACCCCACAGCCACGCAGGCCCTCCCGGGGTCTCCTCATCACACAGTGTTATCATCAGGCCCCATCTCACTTGGCTTCATCTTGAGGACAGAGTATGTTCCTATCTCTTCAGCCAGATATTTGTTGCGTGTCTTGTTTGTGCTGGGTGTGGGATTTACAGGGGTAAGTAAACAGATGTGGTCTCTAGCACAGTTAAGTGACAAGAGAGACAAAGGAGCAGATTATTAAAAGCTATCCCTATTATTAATAAATACAATGCTGAGATGGATGGTGCATTGATTGTATACCAGATGCTGTGTGTGCCCCTTAACGAGTAGGAGCTGGATCCTGATTTGCAGAGGAGGACACAGTGATGCTCACGCAGTTAGGGAGTGGTGAAGGCAGGTTCACACCCACACAGTGGGACCATGCCCTTTGCCGAGCTCCAGCCACCTCTCTGGTGGATGCAATAGGAATGATATGGTTCTGTGGCATCACTGATTCAACGGACATGAGTCTGAGCAAACTCCAGGAGACAGTGAAGGACAGGAAAGCCAGGAGCGCTGCAGACCACGGAGTGGCAGAGTCAAACAAGACTGAGCTACTGAACTCAAACCTGAGTGTGTTGTAAACTGCTTCAGTCGTGTCTGACTCTTTGCGACTCCAGGGACTGTAGCCCCCTAGCTCCTCTGTCCATGGGATTCTCCAGGCAAGGATACTGAAGTGGGTTGCAATGCCCTCCTCCAGGGCATCTTGACCCAGGGATCGAACCCACATCTCTCGTTATCTCTTGCATTGGAAGGCAGCATCTTTACCACTAGCACGACCTGGAAAGCCCCAGTGAACGCTGACAACTAGGAAATGCAGAAAATAAGGGCTGCTCCTGAGTGCAATTGAAGAGCAGCCAGCACAGGTTGTAAAGAGAAAACACACGATGAGCGACAACAGTGCTGACAGAAACAAGCAGGGATGCGTTCACCCACGTGAACAAAATATCTGTGCCATTCGGAAAAGGAGCTTGACAGCCCTTGGAGGGACGGTTGGACCAGAATAAACACCGAGGCCATGGTCAGCAGTGGCCCCCACACGGCCCGAGGGGAGTGGTGTCACGCACCAGGCTTCCTGCGTCCCCAGAGCTGCTGGCGGTAACATCTCTGAGTGCTGAGGCTGGGCAACGTCTCTGAGTGAGCTAAAGCATCACTGCTCTCCTTCCAGTGCTGCTGCGGGACCCTCTGTGGGCGGCCACCCTCATTGCCTGCCGTGGCACCCACTGGGGCCTGGCTGCCCCCTGGGATCCTTTCAGCCCTTGAGCTTGGGTGTCCCCAGACCTCTGCCACGCCAGACTGGGACTGCGACTCAGGACTTGGGCTTGAGATGTCAAGGAGACCAGGAATCTGGAAGGACACAGCCCTAGGGCCCTCGAGTGACCACATGTGAAGAGCAGGAGAGCAAAGCCCCCATGGGGAGGAAGCAGAGCTGGGGCCATGCTCACACCCACCACTGCTTGTGGCACAAGTACCTCTTCTTTGCCTCTCCTTGGCCTGAAACAGACCCAGCTGCTGCTCCACAGGTTATTGCCAAAGATGGACCTCCTGCAGGAGCTATTGTGCTGCTGCTCTGGGGCTGCCTGAGTGTGCTCAGGAGCGTCAGACTAGTGGGGCCGCCATGCCTGATGCTGGACTAGGGCCTGATATTGGGGGAAAGTCTGATGCTGGACTAGGGCCTGATATTGGGGGAAAGTCTGATGCTGGACTAGGGCCTGATATTGGGGAGAAGTCTGATGCTAGACTAGGGCCTGAAGCTGGGGGAGGGTTTGATGCTGGAGGAGGGCCTGATGGTTCGAGAAGGTCTGATTCTGGATTAGGGCCTGATGTTGGGGGAAGGTCTGATGCTGGAGGAGGGCCTGATGCTGGGGGAGGGTCTAATATTGGGGGAATGTCAGATGCAGGAGGAGGGCCTGATGCTGGAAGAGGCCTGATGTTGGGGGAAGGTCTGATGCTGGAGGAGGACCTGATGGTGGACTATGGCCTGATGCTGGAGTTGGGCCTGATGCTGGAAGAAGGTCAGATGCTGGAGAAGGGCCTGATGCTAAACTAGGGCCTGATATTAGGGGAAGGGCTGATGCTTAACTAGGGCCTGATGCTGGGGGAAGGTCTGATGCTGGAGGAAGATCTGATGCTATGGGCGGGCCTGATGGTGGACTAGGGCCTGATGGTTGGGGAAGGTCTGATGCTGGACTAGGGCCTGATGCTGTGGAGGGCCTGATGCTGGAGTAGGGTCTGATGCTAGTGGGCGGGCCTGATGCTGCGGGAGGCCCTGATGCGGGACTAGGGCCTGATGGTACAGGGGAACGTCTGATGCTAGACTAGGGTCTGATGTTCGGGGGTGGACCTGATGCTGCAATTTGGTCTGATGCTTAAGGAAGGCCTGATGTTGGACTAGGACCTGATTCTGGACTAGGACCTGATGCTGCGGGGAGCCTGAGGCTGGACTGGGGTCTGACACTGGGATGATTGGTCTGACGCTAGGGGTGGTTCTGATGCTGGGGAGGGTCAAATGCTGGAGTAGGGCCTGATGCTGGGGGTGGGCCTAATGCTGGACTACGATCTGACGCTCAAGCAGGGCCTGATGTGTGGGAAAGGTCTGATACTGGCGAGGATTCTGATGCTACAGGAGGGTCTGATACTGATGGAGGATCTGATGCTGGATGAGGGCTGATGTTGGCAGAGGAAGGTCTGATGCTAGACTAGGATCTGACGCTGGGGGGAGGGCCTAATATTTTCTGTATGGTATTCATGAATTATTCACTAATTAAAAACTCTGTAATAAATTAACTTAGGGTCCATATAAAAAGTATTAACAGAATAAAGATTCCATCGAGCTCAAAATGTAGTCTGTATCGTATTCTGGACGCTGTATAATCATCTGTAGAAGTAGTGCGGGTAAACTGGAAACAAACACACAGATGAGTCCGTCCTGGGACGGCGGCTGGTGCCCTCCAGATACCCCCCTCCACCCCACCCCACTCTGGCCTTCAGCTGCTTTGAGAATTCAGAGAAACCTGAAGGACCAGGCAGATCAAGGAGAGAACTCTGTGGCTGATTTATTCTGACAGAGAGCTAAAAGGTGCTGGTAAAACACTTAAAACCCAATCCAGCTTTCTAGCTGATGTGAACAGGACAGAGCAGACAGCTTCCTGCCCTCAGAGTGGCTCGAGCAGGGCTGGACCCCCAGGTGGACCCACCAGAGGACCACCCAGAGCAGCACCTGCAAGGGAGGGTGGCCCCTCAGCAGCGCTCGACCCCCAAATGCCAGTGCCCTTCCGTGTTAAACATGGGCCTCCGGACGGACAGGCCCAAGGCAGGGCAGCCTCGTGAGCCCTGATGCTCTGGGCCCTGTTCCCTCTGAGAACGTGCCGGTAGGGCATGGCCAGGAGCACTGACGCTGTTGGAGGGACAGCCGAGGGCGCGGACACGAGGGAGACAAGGGCCGCGCTGTGACCGCTCTGGCGGAGCCGGGTGCCAAGGTCACGTTATCTGCTGCTGAGGGCTGTCCCGGGTGCGACCTCGGGAGACCCACTGACCCTCCACTCCCAGGGCATGCCCTCCTTGCCCCGCGGGCCCAGGCAGCCTGTAATAACCCCAAAGCTTAGCAGGACTAAGTCCTGACTATAGCGGAATCCGGTCTCTGCCTTCCCGCCACCCTGCCTGGTCCCACGAGCACGGGAGGAAGGGTGCAAACACAGGGTGTGATTAGTCGTGCAAAACCCCACGGCACGAGGACACTCACTCACACCCGCAGCAGCGCCCACTCTTACAGAGGGTCCGGGAAACATCTAGAGGGTAGATGAGCCGGAGAGAGCGCGCCTGGGGGCTGCCACGTGAGGGTCCCTGCCACCTGCGTGGGTCACACTAGAGCAGCGATGGCACACTCGATGACAGAAACGCCATCATGGGGACAGTTACTCGACGTGACCAGCTGCCAGTCTCTCCTGAGACCTGCAGACTAACAGGGCTGCTGGCCTCTTGTCCAGCCTCAGGACTGGATCTGAGAGAATGGGCAGTGGGGAGTGACCGGCCACTTGCGGGTCAGCGCCCGGCACCAGTGGCCGGGAGCCCTGCGATCTGCTGTCCTGAGGGCCGGGCTGCTCTCCCCAGGCGGCTTCAGGGATGGCAGAGGACGGGGCTGATCTAAGAAAGCGGAAACTCAGTCTCCACCTCCCTCGGAAATGTCACCACTAACGTTTTCTCAATACAGGCTGCAGGGCCCAATGTGTCAGCCCCGACCCTTGCTCCCAGTTGACTGAGAAATCTCCATAACCCCTAGCAGAAACCTGCTGCTCCCAATTCAGCATTTTCCGCCTTCCCCTGGGCCCACCACGAACACATCTGATGAGTCTCTGGCCAGGGTTCCAGAGAGGGCTGAGGACAGCAGGGGCTGCTGAGGGATCAGGCCACCTGTTTAAACCCTTCTGATTCTGAGAGGCCCAGACACCTGCTGCTCTGCGACTTGAAAAGCCATGGAAAGTTTAACACATTCCTCAATAAATACTTGTTATCATATTTATTAATAATATATTCCCTTTGTATAAGACCCTGTCATGCTTGATTGAAAAAAAATCATACAATTACAAAATACTAAATGGAACTCTTAGAACACTGGGATTAGAAAAAGTACAAATACTCATGGACACATGTATTAGTTATATGCAACTAAATAGTAATTGAAAATCCTAATTTTTTCTACTTTTTTTTTTTTTGTATCTTTTGATTCAGTCAGACCCTTCATCACCTTAGGGAAAGGCAGAGGCAGGCGGGAACTAGAAAGTGTCTATCAGATCTCCAGGCTTTAAAAAAGCCTAATTCATTAAGGATGACAGAGTCTGAGAGAGAGAGGGTTCCAAAATCAAAAAGGAAAAGTTCCTGTTTGGATTACAGAAGCGAGACTGCAGTGTTGGAATAGCAGAGTTCCCTCTGTCATTAGCTGGGGGTGATGGGCAGGGGCACACAATGTGTATGGGATGTGGGACCATGCAGACGAGGGAGTCTAGACTTGTGGACCCGTCCTGATGCCCCAACACTGCTTGGAAGCAGTTGGACTGAGTGTACCCAGCCTTTTTTGACCAGAGATAAGGAAGAGTAAGTCTATGAATACAGAATCTTCATAATTTCACCCACGAAAAATGTTTAACCCTCTTTAGAAAGGGAGCTGTATGTAGAATGAGATCACATGCTTGCAAGATAGCAAATATCCCTTTTCTATTTGAAATGTTTGTTTTAGCAACTAATCAGTTCAGTTCAGTCACTCAGTCATGTCCGACTCTTTGCGATCCCATGGACTGCAACATGCCAGGCCTCCCTGTCCATCACCAACTCCCAGACTTTACTTAAACTCATATCCATTGAGGCAGTGATGCCATCCAACAATCTCATCCTCTGTCATCTGTTCTCCTCCACCTTCAATCTTTCCCAGCATCGGGTTCTTTTCAAATGAGTCAGTTCTTCGCATCTGGTGCCCAAAGGACTGGAGTTCAAGCTTCAGCGTCAGTCCTTCCAGTGAATATTCAGGACTGATTTCCTTTAGGATGGACTGGTTGTATCTACTTGTTGTCAAAGGGACTCTCGAGAGTCTTCTGCATCAGCATGTTTCAAAAGCATCAATTCTTCAGTGATCAGCTTTCTTTATAGTGTCCAGTTCTCACATCCATACATGATTACTGGAAAATCCATAACTGACTAGACAGACCTTTGTTGACAAAGTAATGTCTCTGCTTTTTAATAAGCTGTATAGTTTGGCCACAAATTTCTTCAAAGGAGCAAGCATCTTTTGATTTCATGGCTGCAGTCACAATCTGCAGTGATTTTGGAGCCCCCCAAAATAAAGTCTGTCACTATTCCCACTGTTTCCCCACCTATTTGCCTTGGGAAATATGGGAAATGATATGGGACCAGAAGTGGTCTCATCACATGGGAAGTGATGGGACCAGATGCCACGATCTTAGTTTTTTGAATGTTGAGTTTTAAGCCAACTTTTTCATATTCCTCTTTCACTTTCATCAAGAGGCTCTTGATCATCTTTACTTTCTGCCATAAGGGTGGTGTCATCTTCATATCTGAGGTTATTGATATTTCTCCCCACAGTCTTGATTCCAGCTTGTGCTTCATCCAGCCCAGAGTTTATCATGATGTACTCTACATATAAGTTAAATAAGCAGGGTGACAATAGACAGCCTTGACATATTCCTTTCCTGATTTGGAACCAGTCTGTTGTTCCATGTCCAGTTGTAACTGTTGCTCTTGACCTGCATACAGATTTCTCAGGAGGCAGGTCAGGTTAATCCCATGTCTGAAGAATTTCCCAGTTTGTTGTGATCCACACAGTCAAAGATCTTGGCATAGTCAATAAAGCACAAGTAGATGTTTTTGTAGAACTCTCTTGCTTTTTCAATGATCCAATGGATGTTGGCTATTTGATCTGTGTTTCCTTTGCCTTTTCTAAAACCAGGTTGAACATCTGGAAAATCACAGTTCATGTTGAAGCCTGTCTTGAAGAATTTTGAGCATTACTTTGCTAGCGTGTGAGATGAGTGCAATTGTATGGTAATTTGAGCATTCTTTGGCATTGCCTTTCTTTGGGAATGGAATGGAGACTGACCTTTTCCAGTCCTGTGGCCAGTGAGGAGTTTACCCAAAGTTGCTGGCATATTAAGTACAACACTTTTAGGATTTGAAATATCTCAACTGGAATTCCATCACCTCCACTAGCTTTGTTTATAGTAATACTTCCTAAGGCCCACTTGACTTCACATTCTAGAGTGTCCAGCTCTAGGTGAGTGATCACACCATCGTGGTTATCTGGGTCATGAAGACCTTTTTTGTATGGTTCGTCTGTGTCTTCTTGCCACCTCTTCTTAATATCTTCTGCTTCTGTTAGGTCCATACCATTTCTGTCCATTATTGAGCCCATCTTTGCATGAAATGTTCCCTTGGTATCTCTAATTTTCTTGAAGAGACCTCTAGTCTTCCCCATTCTATTGTTTTCCTCTATTTCTTTGCATTGATCACTGAGGAAGTCTTTCTGACCTCTCCTTGCTATTCTTTGGAACTCTGCATTCAAATGAGTTTATCTTTCCTTTCCTCCTTTGCCTTTCACTTCTCTTTTCACAGCTGTCTGTAAGGCCTCCTCAGACAACCATTTTGCTTTTTTGCATTCCTTTTTCTTGGGAATGGTCTTGATCTCTGCATTCTGTACAATGTCCTGAACCGCTTTCCATAGTTCTTCAGGAACTCTGTCTATCAGATCTAATCCCTTGAATCTATTTGTCACTTCTACTGTATAGTTGTAAGTGATTTGATTTAGGTCATACCTGAATGCTCTAATGGTTTTCCCCACTTTCTTCAATTTCAGTCTGAATTTGGCAATAAGGAGTTCATGATCTGAGCCACAGTCAGCTCCGGGTCTTGTTTCTACTGACTATATAGAGCTTCTCCATCTTTGGCTACAAAGAATATAATCAATCCGATTTTGGTATTGGCCATTGGTAATGTCCATGTGTAGATTCTTGTCTTGTGTTGTTGGAAGGGGGTGTTTGCTATGACCTATGCGTTCTCTTGGCAAAACTCCGTTAGCCTTTGCCCTGCTTCATTCTGTACTCCAAGGCCAATTTGCCTGTTACTCCAGGTGTTTCTTGACTTCCTACTTTTGCATTTCAGTCTCCTATAATGAGAAGAACATATTTTTGGGGTATTAGTTCTAGAAGATCTTGTAGGTCTTCATAGAACTTTCAGTTTCACCTTCTTCAGTATTATTGGTCTGGGCACAGACTTGGATTGCTCTGATGTTGAATGGTTTGCCTTGGAAACGAACAGAGGTCATTCTGTCATTTTTGAGATTGCATCCAAGTACTGCATTTCACTCTTTTGTTGATTATGATGGCTATTCCATTTCTTCTAAGGTATTCTTGCTCACAATTCAGTTCAGTTCAGACTCTCAGTCATGTCCAACTCTTTGCAATCCCCCAAATCGCAGCACGCCAAGCCTCACTGTCCATCACCAAATCCCGGAGACCACCAAACCCATGTTCTTCAAGTCGGTGATGCCATCTCACCATCTCATCTTCTGTTGTCCCCTTCTCCTCTTGCCCTCAATCTTTCCCAGCATCAGGGTCTTTTCCAATGAGTCAGCCTTCGCATCAGGTGGCCAAAGTATTGTAGTTTCAGCTTCAACATCTGTCCTTCCAATGAACACCCAGGACTGATGTCCTTTAGGATGGACTGGTTGGATCTCCTTACAGTTCAAGGGACTCTCAAGAGTCTTCTCCAACACTATAGTTCAAAAGCATCAATTCTTCAGTGTTCAGCTTTCTTTATATTCCTACCTTCACATCCATACGTGACTACTGAAAAAACCATAGCCTTGACTAGATGGACCTGTGTTGCCAAAGTAATATCTTTGCTTTTCAATATGCTGTCTAGGTTCGTCAAAACTTTCCTTCCCAGGAGTAAACATCTTTTAATTTCATGGTTGCAATCACCATGTGCCGTGATTTTGGAGCCCAGAAAAATAAAGTCAGCCACTGTTTCCACGGTTTCCCCATCTATTTGCCATGAAGTGATGGGACTGGATGTCATGATCTTAGTTTTCTGAATGTTGAGCTTTAAGCCAACTTTTTCACTCTCCTCTTTTCACTTTCATCAAGAGGCTCTTTAGTTCTTCACTTTTTGACATAAGGGTGGTGTCATCTGCAGATCTGAGATTATTGATATTCTTCCCGGCAATCTTGATTCCAGCTTGTGCTTCTTCCAGCCCAACGTTTATCATAATGCACTTCGCATACAAGTTAAATAAGCAGGGTGACAATATACAACCTGGACGTACTCCTTTTCCTCTTTGGAACCAGTCTGTTGTTCCATGTCCATTTCTAACTGTTACTTCCTGACCTGCATACAGGTTTCTCAAGATGCAGGTCAGGTGGTCTGGTACTCCCATCTCTTGAAGAATTTCCCACAGTTTATTGTGATCCACACAGTCAAAGGCTTTGGCATAGTCGATAAATCAGAAATAGGTGTTTTTCTGGTATTCTCTTGTTTTTTCGACGATCCATCGGATGTTGGTAGTTTGATCTCTGGTTCCTCTGCCTTTTCTAAAACCAGCTTGAACATGTAGAAGTTCACAGTTCACGTATTGCTGAAGCCTGACTTGGAGAATTTTGAACATTACTAACGTTTGAGATGAGTGCAACTGCGCGGTAGTTTGAGCATTCTTTGGCATTGCCTTTCTTTGGGATTAGAATGAAAACTGACCTTTTCCAGTCCTGTGGCCACTGCAGAGTTTTCTACATTTGCTGGCATATTGAGTGAAGCACTTTCACATCATCATCGTTTAGGATTTGAAATAGCTCAACTGGAGTTCCATCACTTCCACTCGCTTTGTTCATAGTAATGCTTCCTAAGGCCCACTTGACTTCACATTCCAAGTGAGTGATCACACCATCATGATTATCTGGGTCATGAAGATCTATTTTGTACAATTCTTCTGTGTCTTCTTGCCACCTCTTTTTAATATCTTCCATTTTTATCAGGTCCATACCATTGCTATCCTTTATTGAATCCATCTTTGCATGAAATGTTCCTTGGTATCTCTAATTTTCTTGAAGAGATCTCTCGTCTTTTCAGTTCTATTGTTTTGCTCTATTTCTTTGCATTGATCCCTGAGGACTGCTTTCTTATCTCTCCTTGCTATTCTTTGAAATTCTGCATTCAAATGGTTATATTTTTCCTTTTCGCCTTTGCTTTTTGCTTCCCATCTTTCCATAGCTATTTGTAAGGCCTTCTCAGACAACCATTTTGCTCTTTTACATTACTTTTCCTTGGGGATGGTCTTGATTCCTGTCTCCTATACAGTGTCACAAACCTCTGTCCATAGTTCATCTGGCACTCTGTCTATAAGACCTAGTCCTTTAAATCTATTTCTCACTTCCACTCTATAGTCAGAAGGGATTTGATTTAGGTCATACCTGAATGGTATAGTGGTTTTCCCCACTTTCTTCAACTTCAGTCTGAATTTGGCAATAAGGAGTTCATGATCTGAGGCACAGTCAGCTCCCAATCTGGTTTTGCTGACTGTCCTGCAACAAGTCAGGAGTGGAGAGAACCCCTGCTCAGAAGCCACACAGGAGAACGACAGAGAAGGTTCTATCCTGGGAGAAAGAACAGGGGTTAACGTGATGAGCCAGATGACCATGCCTGTGCGGGAAAGAATTGGGGAGCCCCAGTCTCTCTGCACACGTCCCCAAAACTAATCAGCTCTGCCACGAGCCCTCCCTCACACCGAGCCCAGTCTACCTTGTGGAGTCCTGCTCCAAATGAGAACCACCATGAACAGTCTAGAGCAGTGGAAACTCCAGCTTCCACTGCCATTCAGGGGGCTCTAGGAGTCAGGGAATTCCCAACTTTAAGTATATTAATATAGTAAACGGTTTTGTACCTGGGAGGTATGCTTAATACCTAACAATGGGAAAGTATATGGGGAGTTGACGGGTTCAGGTTAAATGGTTTCTTTCCAATACAAGCCTGCCATCTCCTGCTTAAAGAGGACAGCTGCACCCACGACGGACCAGGGACAGCCCTGGAACCGGAGTGAGGAGATGGGATGGAGGAAGACAAGTTTTCTAACACTACCTTTGCAATGACCATGGAGGAGTTAAGTTTGCACTACATGAAACAGGGAAACGGTGAGGAACAACAGAAGAGTCAACTCGGGAGTCAGATCCTTCACACCTGAGAACTCAATACAGAGGCGTATTGAGTACTAGGTGCTGGGCTAGGCTCTCTACGCATTCCTGCATTTCATCTCACAACCACCCTGGAAGACAGCTGCTGTGATTACTAAACCAAACTCACAGGACACTGAAGCATGGAGGGGAAAGTAAGACCCACTGAGCAGGTGGCCATGAGGGAGCTGGAAGCCAGGCAGATACGTGTGCGAGTGTGCACTGTGTCCCCACAGAGCTGTGCTCACACTTGGGGGGGTGAGGGCCTCCTGGGAGCCTCACCACCTTCCCAGAACAAAGCTGAGCCCTGAAACGTCCCAGGGCACAGTTTCTGCCTGCCTGTCCACATGCACGCTTAGCTAAAGCTGCTCTGTTCTGGGCAGACACATCCCTCGGGTCCTTCTCCCACTTTACACCAGAGGAGCATAGGTCTCCTCGCACCAGGATCAGTAAGGAACAACCTGCAGTGCTGGTATTAGGGAGGGTCCTTTCATCAAAGCCAGTCGCCTCCCAACCCTATCTATCTCATCAAGAGAGGCAGTTCCAAAAAGGTTTTACCATTCTAACAACTATTTCTCAAAACTTGCATTTCCTGGTTTTGTTAATTGTTGTTGTTACTCTTTGCAACCCCATGGACTACAGCTCACCAAGCTTCTCTGTCCCTCACCATCTCCTAGAGTTTGCCCCAAGTTCAAGTTCATTGCATCGGCGATGCCATCCAGCTGTCTCATCCTCTGATGCCTTCTTTTCCTTCTGCCCTCAATCTTTCCTAGCATCAGGGTCTTTCCCAATGAGGTGTCTGTTTGCATCAGAGGACCAAAATACTAGTTTGCTAATTATAACCCACTAATTAGTAATGACAACTGAATCCAAAAGAAAAATATTTACACATAGGCCTTGAGGGTAGACATAAACCACAAATTTATATGTATTTGTTTCGTAGCAGAGAAACATGACAAGGTGATGCTATTTTAAAAATTCAAGCAAAAAATATATTAATACAAAATATTATGGGGTATATGCAGTAGAATTCTTTCAGAGGAAAAGAAACTAGAAAATAGAGTATTGCTGAGTGTTAAAGGACTTGCTTTCCTATTTCTAAACAGAAGACCATGGATTTCAAATTGCTCTAGGATTAAATACCTACTGAACACATTTAGGACTGATGAAAAGCTCTTCTTTTCAAAAGTCGGTATTTCCCAAATAGGGCAGATATACATTCTTTGCAACTATTTAAAACTATGATTAAAAACATCATAGACATCAATCTAAAAATGTGAGACAGAGGATCATTTTAATTCAGTTCAGTTGCTCAGTGGTGTCCGACTCTCAGCGATCCCATGGACTGCGGCACACCAGGCCTCCCTGTCTATCACCAACTCTCAGAGTTTACTCAAATTCATGTCCAATGAGTCACTGATGCCATTCAACCATCTCATCCTCTGTCGTCCCCTTCTCCTCCCGCCTCCAAACATCAGGGTCTTTTCAAATGAGTCAGTTCTTCGAATCAGGTGGTCAAAGTATTGGAGTTTCACCTTCAACATCAAACCTTCCAATGAACACCCAGAACTGATCTCTTTAGAATGGACTGGTTGGATCTCCCTGCAGTCCAAGGAACTCTCAAGAGTCTTCTCCAACACCACAGTTCAAAAGCATCAATTCTTCGGCGCTCAGCTTTCCATATAGTCCAACTCTCACATTCATACATGGGCACTGGGAAAACTATAGCCTTGACTAAAAGGACCTTTGTCGGAAAAGCAATGTCTCTGCTTTTTAATATGCTGTTTAGGTTGGTCATAACTTTCCTTCCAAGGAGTGTCTTTTACTCTTTTTGAAATTGCCTCAGAGGCTCTGGGAGCAAAAAAAATGTGAAGATCCTTGTCCTAAACCACACCTTTGTGGATGATAGGCTATCAGCATCCCAGGTTATTTCCAAAAATATTTGAAATCATAAGGAACAAAATATCTGATAGAAGTAAAACCAGTTCTTAAAACCATGAAGTAAGTCCACCAAAAAGCCAAACTGAGTTACACGTTAATTAGAGCTAGGATAATTTTAAAAAATAAAAATTGAAAGACTACAGAGTCTTCTTGTGTCCCACAAGGAAATAAGGGTTATTTCTAAAATTTTTGCAAGGTTCTATGAAGAAAATAGTTTGGAATCTGCTTAGTTGAAAGGTAAACTGTATAATTAGGTAAGCAACTTTTAAGAACTAATAATATTATAGTGGAAAATAGGTTACTAGGATATCCTGTCAGCTTTAATTCAAGTAATATGACCAAAAATTCATCTGGATGAGATATTATATTTAGCAAAGATGATTTAGCAGAAAAATGATCTCAGCTCTCCAGGTCCCTGGCCAGGTTTTCCCTTGAAGGAATATTCTAAAGGCTTTTCAGCACTGGGACTGGCAGTTAGCAAGGCCTGGTTTGAACTGTGCTGAGCTAACCTGCTGCTGCTGCTGCTAAGTCGCTTCAGTCGTGTCCGATTCTGGGCGACCCCATAGACGGCAGCCCACCAGGCTCCCCTGTCCCTGGGATTCTCCAGGCAAGAACACTGGAGCTAACCTGGAGACAGCGAATACCACCGTGCCTGTCACAGGGAGGCAGCACCCTCTCGTGGTCCTGAGGTGAGTCCTTGGGTCGATGGAGTGGAGAGTTGGGGCACTGTGCCAGGGGACATTGGTGATATCAGGAGATATTTTTGATTGTCACAACTAGGGAGAGGGTGCAAATGGTGTCCAGTGGACAGCAGTCTAGGATGCTGCTAATCATCCAAGATGCAGAGGACGTGCCTCACAGCAAAGAATGATCTGCCCCAAAACATCAGCAGGGCCATGGCTGAGAAAGGCTTTACAGGCTCTTGCAATAATCCACAGGAAATACCAGCTGCTCAGACCATGGCAGTTACAGTGTAGGTGACAAGAGGAAGCCAGGGTCTGAATATATTTTAAAGGCAGAATCGACAACAGTTCTTTCATTGGAACAACTGGAAGGATGAAGCTGACATCAACTGAAATGGGGAAGATGGTGCATAAAACAGGTTGTGGGGTATGGGGTCCAGCAGTGTGAGGGTGGGAGTTGGGGAGGTGCAGAATTGAAGTTTGGACGTGTTGAGTTCTGGAAGTCAAGGAATCCCTGATGAAGATGCTGAGCAGGGGGCTCAATACAAGTCTGAAGTTCAGGAGAGAGGGTGAAGCAGAGAGAGAAGTGTGGCAATGGTGACCACGTTCCCCTGGGAGACCGCATGGCATAATGAGAGAGTGCAGCTGAAAGATGAGAAAGGGCCAAGGCCTGAACTGCAGGAGCCTGGACATTGCAAGGCTGGGATAAGGGAGCTGCAGCAGAGAAATGTAAACAAAATAAACTGACCCTGTCATTCTCAAACTCTTAACAGGGAAAAGAAGCCTCTGCTTACGGACTAATGTTAATTCAATGCCAATACCCGGAAATGTAAACAGAAATGACTGTTTGTGATAGCTACACTCAATTAACTTTCAGATATGACACTAACAGTAAAAAAAAAGTTGATAAAAATATTTTATATTGAGATTCAGTTCAGTCCATTCACTTGGTTGCATCTGATGGATAAAAAGCTAAGGTTTTCCACCTGCTGTTTCCTGCCAATGGCAAGTGTTCAGGTGGGCCGGAAGCTGGTTAAAATCATCTTGATCAGCAGTCCAGTTGTCCTGAAAAATACCAAAAAATCAATTAGAGGCAAACCTGTTATTTACCTACGCTGAGATAAGATATATATTGGAATCAAGGAAATCTGTGAATTTTTAAGTGTTTCACTAAAATATTAGTTCATAAATTTGAATGCAGAAGAAATAGTATAAATTTGAACTGTAATGTATCTACTTGTTGCTGTGTCTGACTCTTTTGCCACTCCATGGACTGCAGACCACCAGGCTCCTCTGTCCGTGGGATTTCCCAGGCAAGAATACAGGAGTGCGTTGTCATCTCCTCCAGGGCATCTTCTCAACCCAGGGATCAAATCCCAGTATCCTGCCTTACGGGCAAATTCTTTACTACTGGGCCACTGATCATCTTGGAAGCTGAAACCCTGATTTCAAATGGGGCTAACTTATCAAGTCAACTTATAGTCAAATAAACAGCAGGCAACCTTTGTGCTAAATACTAAAATAGAAAAAAATATATATATATATGTTTTTCACACTAAGGGATAATTATGTAGGTTAAAGGAAAAGAGCAGGGATAGATTTGGGAGCTGTTTCTTTGCTTTTCTGAGCCTATATGCAGATTCTATTTGCTTACATCCATCCCAGTTTGAGAAGACACCACTGGGGAAAGGTGGGGGAAGGGCTCCAAGTCCCCCAAATCAATCAGCACCCACTGATAATGTGCTCAGTTAATAAGTTCATCATAACAAAGAGAATCTGACTTTAACACAGAATGAGCATCTCTAGAATAATATCTACTTGTAGGCAGCAGGGTTTCCCTTTTGGAATTTGCCTCATAGGTACTTTTCAAAGAATGCTTAAATATGTTATCTTTGAAAGTGTTAAAGCCTATTGAATAGGCAATGCTTCTCCTAAAAAACTGAGTATGTCTATATATTCACCTCTAAAAAGCTACCTGAAAAAATCAACCTTATGTAAACTCTTTTTAAAAAACTGTCTATGGTGTGTTTATTAATTAATGAAAATACAGAAGATATTGCTATGCATTCCATCTGCTAAGCGTGTGCACTGTGAACCTCCTGAAGTACTAGTCTTGGATTTTGTCATAGTTGGAGCATTTGTTTCAGTTTTATTGAGATAAAACTGACATAAAACGCGGGATTAGTTTTAGGTGTACAACATGATGATCTGACCAATGTATAAACTCTTCCTTTAACGGCTTGAGCTTTCAGCTGTTAGCCCAAGCAATCTTAGCTGCTCTAGTCCACCACTCAGAGCTACTGAACAAAACAAAGTAATCCAGTTCACCTAAAGTAATTCTCCAGATTTTCTACCAGGTTCTGTTGGCTGCAAAAATGTAAGAACAAAACTTTCAGTTTAGATGCTTTCTAAAGTGAGCAACGATACTAACAAGGATAGGCAAGGCAAGCCATGAACTTTTAATTACAGGGTGGTCATATTTTCAAAGTGTTAGTGTTTACTAGGAAATGTGAACTATCTCAACTGCTATACACCAACAGTCAGAAACAGACAATGGGACAAGAAAAGAACTCTCTTGCAGTATTTCCAAAGCAAAATGCCACCAATTTTAGCAATATTAGCTAATATTCCAACAGAGGTCAAGATGAAAATTCCTCTCTGTCTTGAAGTGCATATTTCTTAAAACAAAAACAAACACTTTTTGCAAAGTTCAGCAATAAGGCTACTTGGAATCTTTTATGCATAAGCAATGAGGCAAAATGACTGCATGTTACACGATGCACAGAAGCTTAGTCACTGGCTTGCTATCCAAAACATGGACTATACGTTCTTGAGTAGCTTAAAATGGATCAATCAACTTGACTGGATTAATATTGTTTAAAACACTGACAAAAATACCAACAATGCAAGGAAACCCCCCAGTAGACATGCTGTTGCTCACTTCGTTATTGATAGTAGCTCCTAGTCCCAGGTGGTTATTTTTGATTTGAACTTTAATATGATCAATGGCTCCTTGCTCCTGTGGAGATTAAACATAAAGAGAGTTAGAATTTTCATCAGGTATAAAAAGAAATTACCTCTCTTCCTTCATTAACTGATTCATCACTCATATTAGGAGGCTCTGGCCTTGTCCTCAAAAAGGAAGTCCAGTGGATTCTTTTAAGATATGTCTGCAACACCAAGGATGCACTTGCTGTGCTGTGCTGGGCTACGTCACTTCAGTCATGCCCGACTCTCTGAGAACTTATGAACTGTAGCCCCCCAGGCTCCCCTGTCCATGGGATTCTCCAGGCGAGAATACTGGAGTGGGTTGCCATGACCTCCTCCAGGGGATCTTTCAACCCAGATATCAGATCTGTGTGTCTTAGGTCACCAGCATTGGCAGGCGAGTTCTTTACCGCTAGTGCCACCTGGGAAACCCTGTACTTACAGTAATGAATGCCAGCTCTTCAACCTGAGACTCACTTTAAAGACCATGGAAACACTAAAGAGAACATGCGTTTTTTTGATGCTCAAAAGCAGAATGCTACTACCAAACTAACAGAAGCCCATCAGAGGCATTACAAGTCCGTGGCACTTTCCATTACATAATTCTACAAAAGAACCCTGAGGAAGGGGATCCCAAATCCTCTGCATCCTTACCACTCATTTGTAAGGTGTCCCTGAGCACCTGGTGTACTAAAAGTCACCCAAGGTGGCTCTAGTAGTGTGGCTGGAGATAAAAATAAGAGATATAAAGGGACCAGATCTCAAGGACCTTGGACATTATGGGAGGAATTTGGATTCTATTATTTTTTGGCCATGCCCCATGGCGTGCAGGATCTTAGCTCCCTAGACAGGGATTGAACCCATGCCATTGGCAGTAAAAGCGCAGAATCCTAATCAAGGACTGCCATGGAACTTCCAGATTTTATTTCTTTAGAACAATGGGAAACTCTGAGCTTTAAAGCCAAGGAATGGCATGCTCTAATTTCTATATTTTAAAAGCTCACAATGGCTGCTGTGAGGCAAATGGCCCAGAGCAGGAAAAGAAGGGAGGCGGGGAAGCAGCTGAGAGGCTGCTGTGTTGACCAGGACAGGCAGGGGTGGTGGCTGGTCCGGGACAGGGGCCGCCCGGAGAGGAATCCTGACGGGAGGTGCAGAAGTGAGTGAGGTGGTGGAACCAAGCACCACTGCCAGGGTTCTGGCTTGAGTAAATACACCCTTGACAGGGTATATTTGCAAAAATGAGGAAAACTTGAGAAGAAAAGGATTTGGGAGGGACCAAAAAGTTTTCTAATAAAAGTAATCAACTTAAGATGCTAGCTCAAGTAAAAAGCCAAGCAGGCTGATGAATTTATATCCTCGGAGCTCAAAGGGCAGACTTGAATCTGGACTAGATATAGAAAAGTGACAAAGCTCAGAATTTGGATAATTCAAAGCATGGCATGAAGTGAATGAGCTCACCCAAGCCGAGGACAGAGAAGGGCCTGGGGCTGAACCCCAAGGAATTCCAAAGCTTGAAAGTCTAGAGGAGGAAGAGCCAGCAACACATTTTGGGGTGGCTGGTAAAGCAGAGGGGAAAACTAGGACTGAGGGCAGTATCGTGGAAGCCCAGACAGAGCTATTCCAAGCAGGGGTAGTCAATGACATCCAGTGCTGCTAAGGGGTAAAGTGCTGTGAGAATCAAAAAGGAATCCATTGGGCTTGGAAACAAGATCTTTAAAGACCTTGGCAGGAACCGTTTAAGTTAGAGATGTCAGCAGAAGCCCTATTTGAGTAGGGAAGAAATGAAATGTGAGGAAAAGGAGAAAACATGGAGTCCAGTTATAAGGGTGAATAAAACTTTACTCTAAGCAACATAAAACTCTGATGGTTAAGTGGGATTCCAAATGCAACAACGAAAAGGCACCATCTACGAAAATCAGAGCAGGTGAAACAATAAACAAAGACAGATGGCATTTATGTTCAATTCTAATTTTACTATCACGGCATCTTTAAAATATAGTTATGTTTCCAAAATCACTTACTGATCCAAAATAAATTTCTCCCAGTCTCCTAAGAAAGATATATTCTCCTGATCTATAATCTCTCTGCATGGATCCACTTCCTTTGCTCTTCTTCAAGACACCTTTCCTTTAGACCACCCCATCTTCTCTAGCATCCTCTGGCCAAACTTGCAGTCATCTTTACTCCAAGCAGTGCTTCTTGGATCCACAGCCCACTTCTGCTTCTGCCGACCTGTCAGTGACAAAGCATTGCATCAGCAGCTTATCTTTCAAACCCGGAAAACACCTCACAAACACACACATACCTATGGCATCCACACGATACTTCTATAAATGCAACATACACTGTTTTATTTAGATACAGATATCAGATTTGGCATCCACTGGGACATGGTATCAGCTTGGATCATTTATCCTGGTTTCCCCCAAATCTCTATAATCTGCAGTCAAATGCTCTACCACTGAGCTATACCCCCCAAATCTCTATAATCTGAACATACAAACTGATCTTGTACAAGTGAAATAAAAATGTTTACTCCAAATGTGACTAATCAAAATACATGATGTACCATCGTTGGGCCTTCCATTCAGCGATCGGCAGCAACGTAAGGCAGCTGTGACACCAAGGTCAGCATCGCCAGCAGCAGTCATTACACACACGGGAAGTGCCAAATGCCAGCCGTATATTCTCAGTTTCCACAGTAACCCAATGAGGGGGGACAGTCTTATCTCTACTTTTCAGATGAGAACATCTGAGGCCTTCAGGAGGCATATGCCTAATACCCCCAAGCAAGGACCAGAGTCTTTACACAAACCAAGGTCCTACCAACTCCAAAGCTTACATTCTTAATCCATAGCACACAACTGGCACAAACTTGGGGAAAACCAACCTTCATGCGACCTACAGATACTAATCTCACTGAAACACCCTACAGCCATACATGACCCCTTCTCTGAACTCACACGATAAATTACCTGTTTCTTTTCTTTGGCATTTATTTAACATTCCTCTGTGTTACAGTTGTTTCTATCCATCGCTCTGATGTTTGCTACTATGCCATAAGCTCTTTAAGGCTCACATCTATGTTCTTATTCTTTCTTATGCTTCATTGCATTTGCCCATAGCACACATTCAGCAAAAACATGATTGAATATATGAATGACTGAGAAACAAAAAAAAAGGAAGCAAGAAGAAAGGCGACAAGAAAAGGGGAAAGGGAAAAAAGGAAGATAACTGAATTGAGGAGACTGCTTTGAGTCCCTACAAGTTGGTTTCATTTTTTAACATATATAACTAACTGACCATTAGGAACTCAAACTTACACTACACTTTTAAGGAAAATTACAGCAGAGAAAAAGGACTTCAGAAGTTTATTACACAAGCACATGAAATCCAAAATAAACGGTGGCCAAGTGGGAAATTCAGAGGTCAAATGTCATCATCATTTTACCTGCTGCACCAGTGGAAGCAGAGTACCAACAGCAGCTCATGCCTCATCAGTCCTAATAGATTCTTAACTATCCACACTATAGCAAAAATAGGTAAACCTTTACAGGCATGCAGGCAGAAAAAGATTACTTAAAAAGGAAAATGAGCTGGGCTCAGATTCATCGTGTTTCGCAGGGAAAGGGGGACCCCAAAATGCTACTAAGTTGACTAAGTTACCACTTTACTTATCTCAGTAAATACACAGCCTCACGTTGCCTCCAACAACGAACAGCATAGAGACCAACCTGGCTAACGAGGGCTCTCTCTGCAAGGCTGCTTCCGGGTTCATGTTGGAGCCAGAGGTCTCTGACTGGGGCTTGTGTGAGACATTTTTGAGGATGACTGTGCCCACCCTCTGCAATAAAGACGGCATGCAGTTTATGTCACAGCGCATATATTACAAGGCTGGCATGAGAGACTGGAGTCAGCGAGGTCAGCTTTGCTTCTCCCCGGAAATGGCAGGTCTCTTCAACCAACAGAATGCGCACACATGCGCTCGGTCGGGTCCGACTCTTTGTGACCCCATGGACTGCAGCCCTCCAGGCTCCTCTGTCCAGTGGATTTTCCAGGCAAGAATACTGGGGTAGGTGGCCATTTCCCTCTCCAGGAGATCTTCCCAACCCAAGGATCAAACCTGTATCTCTTGCATCTCCTGCACTGCAGGCAGATTCTTAACCAGTGTACGACCTGGGAAGCAATGGAGTAGGGCAGTGTTTCCCAAGTAAGGGTGTTAAATGCAGGGGGCACTCAGGATAGAGTGTCCTGAATCTTTCAGAATCACTCTTTGGGATGAAGGGGGTAACCTTCCTCTAGCAGGGACTCCTCCTATATGGAGATCTAACCAGATATTTTCAGGGTAACCCCACAAACAACCCTGCACACAAGAGGTGCCAGATCTAATCACTCCACACCCAGTACTACAGAGTTTATGCCAGGATTCAGCTTACTCTGAGAAGTGTTTTGAATGCCAAGAGCCAGGGGCAAAAGTTTTGTCTTTTTTTTTTTTTTGCCCAAAGACACTTTCAGATATTCATGACCCCCAAAAATATATCTTCCACCCATGTATTCTTATTAAAATATTTTTTGAGACATAGATGAAGGCACAGATTAATCTTGACATAAAAGATTAAGGAAACAGCAGCATAAAACTGTAATGCAATGATCACTAAAATCCATTAATGACAGTGTTGTCATTTGATTAGAAAATATAATAATTGCAAGTATCAAAAACTGGTCCTAATAAAATGTGGGTCCAAAACTCCAAATGAAATAAGGACTGAGAAGTGAGAGTGATAAATGAAATTTTTCTCCTATGTTTCAGTAGGCTAGATTTCTTACCTTAAATAGGGGGAAATCAATAAAATATATTTGACAATTGGAGAAATGCAGGATAAAGTGTGTTTTTGAGAAACATAAAACTACTAGATTTTGAAAACAGGATAGATGCCTGTGAAGATAAAGAGAACACAATCTAGTCCATATGGCAAGGGAAAACAAAGGAACAGCATGCTTCCTGAAGTGAAGATATTAACTGAAGGTTAATCAGCAGAAAAAAGTAGGTTACAAAACTCTGTCTACAGAATTATTACAATTTTATAAACTATCAGAGAAAATAACTGCTGGGTAATGAAACGGCGGGCTGGGATTTCCCTAAGCTTCTGTTTTCTCACTTCTAAAATAAGAGCACCAGTCCTATGTGTCTAATTACCGGGGATGCCGCTAATTTAGTAAGTCACATTAAAAGGCAACACAAAATATGGGGTTGGCCAAAATATAGGGTATGGAAAAAACCAGAGTGAACTTTTTGGCCAACCCAATATTATCTATTATTATGCCAAAGATTTGAAAATCTGGAGACATGGGGTTGGGAGAGAACTGAAAATACTCTCTTGAAATCCGGCAGTCTGAATTACTGACGTCCACAGACGGCACTGCGCATCCATATTTTGAACTATTTTATGGCACTGCGCATCCATATTTTGAACTATTTTCACATTCTCCATCTCACTGACTTTGTTAAGACAACCTCGTGATGACCATAATCAAAGATGTTTTTAATAGCCCCAGAGAAACTGATCATGGAAAGAGACATAAATGAATAGCAGAACTAGGGCTAATGTTTCCATGTACATGCTGAATTAAGTGTACATCAGAGAATATTAAAACCAGACGAGATTTAGCCACGCTGGTTATACACATGAAGAAACAGCTCACAGGGTCACACTAACACATACACACTCCGTTCTGTAAGTCCTTATTTAAAAAGCAATAGTAGTCTGCTGACCCCAGTGACAAGAATGTAAAGAAACAGCGACAGCTACATCAGTTTTGTCACTTTGTACCTCAGTGACTTGGGGTGAATTATCTTCCTCTGAATCTCAACTTCTGCCCCTGTGAAATGTGAATGGGGTCTTACCCACTTAGTTCTGTGCTCCCATTCCTCCCCCTCTTTAGCTGAGAGGATGCCGACAGCATTCATTTCACGGAGTCCCAGGTAGTTGCTGTGGGGTCTGTTAAAGGAGCTGTTTCTGGTCCTTGTTCGCTCAACACTTTCCCAGTGACCGGCCGGCTTTTTGGACCAAGGCACGACTGTCCTCTGGTGGCCAGCAGCCTTAACTGCAGGTGCCATTCAAAAGGTAAAAAACCGCTCCAAAGGAAGGAAACCGACGGACTTCACCAAATAGTGAATGTCAAAGGCAAACCCAGGCACCGCGGGCGCTGTGGCCAACACTCCTCTCCAGGAAGACCACCAAATTCCACCTACCACAGGCACAACCACCACGATTTTATTTAGAATCACTCATTAGCCCTGCCTCCGCTAAAAAGCACTAACTTCTAGTGGTTACTGCTTCTAAGCTCCTTGCTTTTCTTTTTCTTGACTCAATACGTCTTCAAGGACGGGCTTTCACGTTGGCCCAACAAGTTCATTTTAGCCCGAGGACGCTAAGAGTCCAGGTTCCCAAAACCAGAGTCCTGACCCCACTGGAACCCCCCCACCCACGTGTCCAGGTGTGGGAGCGAGGACAGGCGTCCCAGGTGGACACTCGGTCTCATCAGCAGACCTGTAGCTGACTTTGGAGGAAGGCTGAGCCGGGAGACCTCCGCAGCAGCTGGGGAGAGCCGAGATGGGCTTCCAGGCAGCCGGCCCTTCCCTCAGAGGCCCTTCCCTCTTAGGCCCCGCCCTTCCCCCTGAGGCCCGGCCCTTCCCTAAGAGGCCCTGCCCCTTCCCTAAGAGGCCCTGCCCCTTCCCTAAGAGGCCCTGCCCCTTCCCTCAGAGGCCCTGCCCCTTCCCTCAGGTCCCGCCCCTTCGCTCAGAGGTCCCGCCCCTCCACCGGGAGGGGCTTAGGGGGCGTTTCTCCAGGAGGAAAGCTGAGAGCTGCGACGCTGAGGAAGGGGACCCCAAAACGTCTGGCACTGCCCCGTCCAGGGATGACTTTGGGCCACCTTACTGGGCCCATTGGGATTGAGAAACGCCGAGGGGTCAACCTGATGGGTTTCGGGGTCAAGGGAAGAGGGGAAGGGGAGCTCTGGCTGGTGAACCCCCTGGTCCCCGCCAAGCAGGTGAGGCTCAGGGGGGCGGCCATCTTGGCCGGGAAGGTGGGGTTGGGGAGCTGCGGCGCCGTGCGGTTGGGGGGCTCGCCAGGCGTGGAGGGGGTTCCCTGGCCCACTACCCCTTGTTTGTTTGCTCCCACTTCCTCCCCGCCCCCTTCATTTCCTTTTGTCCCTCCTCCCTGTTCCCTGCCTTCTGACCCCGACCCGTCGCCCCCCCAAGTTGGCGGCGAAATCCGACGGCGGTGGCGTGGGGGTGGGCTTCGCCCAATGGCACAGCCTGGACGGGGCGGTTGGCAGCGGTGGCGAGGAGGATGGAGAGCCCGTGGAGGCGGCGGCGGCAGCGGCGAGGAGGACAGAGAGCCTAGGGAGGCAGCGGCGGCGAGCCCGTCGAGAGCAGCTCGCTGTACATCTGCCACAGCTGCAACACCTCCACGTGCTACTGGGGCTGCCGCTCCGCCTGCCTGCGCGCCCTCCTGGGTAAGAAGCCGCGCCGCAGTGCTGACCTGGGGACCAGCCGCTGCAGCTGCCCGCGGCCGCCGGTCGCCACCCCAGACGCCCTCGGCCGAGCGGCCGTGGCTCGACTGCCTGTGGATTGTGCTGGCGCTACTGGTCTTCAGGGACGCGGGCACCGACCTGTGTCTGGCCCTTGACTGCTACCGCAAGGGGGACTGCGGTTAATTTGGGCTGACCCCTTTCTTCGTGCTGGTGCCATTGCTGCTGGTGCAGACCCTAAGGTCCGCTGGTTCATGCTGAACTACACGGGCAGCGGGCTGGGTGCCGTGGAGGGGCTCAGCAGCTGGGGCCGCTCCATGATGGGGACAAGCCATGGCCACGGTGTGGGGGCCTGGGCCACGCCGGGGGGTGCAGCGCCTCTGCCGCCTCTCCGTGCGGATCTGTCAGTCGGTCATCCACCTGCTGCAGATGGGGCAGGTGTGGAGGTCGGAGCGCTGCGGGGATGGGGGCTGGGGCCTGGCCAGCCAGCCCTGCAGAGGGCCCCGCGGGCGAGGCCGAGTCCTCCAGAGTGCGCTCTGCCCCCCCCCCCCAGATGCCCCGCAGGTGGGCTTCTCTGCCGGGTCTTGGAGGAGGGGTTTGCCACTCACTTCCCCTGGCATCTCAAGAAGATCATGGTTCTGTCTGGATCCCTGGACACTCCTTTTGGCCCAGGGAGGCTCAAGGCTGGCTGTTTGTCTCCATCCCTCGTTCGCACTTAGAGGAGACCCTGCCTCACCCTTTCTCTCCCCTCTTTTCTACGTAGACCTCTCATATTCTCAGGGTCCCTTTGCCCTGTATTCCAAGGCAACCAGCCGCTAGCGCCTTTTATCTGCACCCCAGGTTGCCTCCTGGGGGGGAACCTTCCTTCTTCCAGCCAGTTTGCACTCCGTTTTGTCCCCTGGTGAGACATCCTCCCCTCTTTTCCTGCTTTCTCTCAGTAGTGGCCTGTGTGTGGGGGGCTCTGTGCAGCCCCCCTGGCTGACTCTTCTCTTGGCCCCCCTCCCTTCCACACCCCCTCCTACTCTCCTGCAATCCCGTCCCTTGCAAATGATTACAAACTGCTGCTCTCCTTGAAGGAAAAATGACTTTTTGGGGGGTTTTTGTTTGGCTGAATTAGACGTGCCCTTTTGTTAGTAACAGGTAAGTAAAATTGTATAGGATGGGATGGGTGTAAGGGTTTTTAATTCTCACTTCAGAAAACCACTTAGCCACCTGGATACACATTCTGGTGGAATGTTGCTTTTGGGAGCCAGGGCAGTATGCAGGTGATTTATGTTACACAAGCTCCAAGCTTGGCTTGGAGACCTTTCACCTTTTGTACATTTCCCGTGTGCCAGATAATTCCTTCAAAAGCCACTTGCAGATCACGCCCCTTCTTTCTTTTTTTGGACAGCGTTAACTGGCTAAACTAAGGAAATGATCTTATAAAGACTTTGGTAAATCTGCGTCCTTCAACTTGAATCAGTTTGAGTGTAGTTTGGAAACACTAAGTTGTGATGAGAGTGTTTGCAAGAGAAAAAAACCTTCCTGAAGAGAAATTATAGGAAGCTCTTCAGGTACATTGCTTCATTTTGCCTAGATTGCTAGGGCACCTATGCCTCGGAGGAGATTTTAGGTGCTCAGATTTTTCAGTTTACTGAGGCATCCCTAGGTTAACTGAAATAAAGCCCGTTGTCTTTTGAATTGTCTAAGGCACTATTCAGAATTTGAAATACAAACGTTTCAGAAAGCATGGAATGAAGTTGAATCACAAAAGACAGTGTGAGTGTGAGACTTTTGTCCTGCAGTATTTACATGCAAATTGAGGATTGGAGTTTTCCTGATCTTGTGAGTGGTTTTCCTGGTCTTGTGTTCCTAGGTTGAACAAGCAACCTTTTTTCCCAGACCTGTCTGCAGGTAATTTGCTTCCATCTGATAGGTTTGTAGGAAGAGGGGGGCAAATTAGACCCAAAAAATGGTTAACTCTTAGCTATTATGAGCCTAATTTGGGGTCAGGGAAAATTTTGAAGTATGTTTTAAATTGGAAGTCTAGCTCTTAAAACATTCCAATTCGTACTAAATAGAAGAGTGTTTGGTATGGCGGATACTATTTTTGGTTTCTTGTAGGTAGATGACATGCAAAGGGATGAAAGCCAGAGAGACAAAAAGTATGAGGAGAGTTTTTGAAATAGTAGTAAAATTTAAAGCATGTAATTAATAAGTAGGCTTCTATGGAATAAGCCTAAGTTACCTATCTGTCCAGGTCTTAGACATGGAGATGTGGGCAATCAAAACTTTGGTGTCAGGTTCAGATTCCTGAGAAAATTGTTCCTAATGTAATCCATCCTAGGTATTTCTTAGTAGTAAGCTTTTGGGACATACTAAAGTTGGAGTTCTGTTTCACAAATGTTTTAGGCAGAATAATCCCCCCAACCCAGGCCGTTTACCTAAACCTTAAATGTATTTGACAGAGTAAAATTTCAGGTTGTGGACTTTTTTTGGGGGGGAAGGTATCTGTGATTTACTATGTCGGAGTTTTTTGTTCTTTTTTCAAGTTTAGAATATGTGTCTGAATGTTTTATAAAGTTGATATTCGAAGACATGCTAATTCAGCTAAGTTACTTATTCTAATGTAGTAATACTATATTTCAATTGAAATGCTTACTGAGGAAGGATTTCTCTAATTTTTTTTTCTTGTTTTGCTTGAAATACTCCAGGAGCAGTGTCTTTCTTTAACACATGCTAGGCACGTGGCTTGCATGGAAATCATTCATAAGTAAAAGCTTTGGAGGAAGGTGTTTATTCTTTATTCATTTTAATATCTTGGCAAGCTTGTCATTGTTTGTAAGCATACATCATCTCAGCTTTTCTGCAGATCTTTTGGCTTACAGTTGTTCTCTGAGTAATATTTGCTACTTAAGTTGTATGTAGTTCATGTGGTCATGTGACTTAAAGGTTAAGAGCAAAGAATTTGATTTGGGATACATTCTCAAGAAAAGATGTTGGTGAGGTTGTCAAAACTGATTGCATTAAACCATGAAACTTGTCTCTTCACTTGCTTTTTTTTTTAATGTAAAATTCTTCAACTCTTGCTTGGAGCAAAGCACAGTGCTTATTTAAGAAAAATGAGTTTCTTTTGACAGTAAAGTGGTGAATGCATGTTGCCTTTCCTGTCAAGATGGAAAACACTTGACATCTCTTTCATCAGATGACTCCCTAGAATATCAAAAAATGTTTCTAGTTGGGCCAGAGTTGGAACGTGGAAGGATAGTTACCTGTAGGATGACTTATTTCATGAACCTTTTGATTAAAGTATGTAAACGCATGCTTTACCATCACTAATTACTTTCTGTGGAACTTTCTGTCTAGCTTTATGTGCTCTCTTTATCAGGTGTTTTTCCCAGGGATAGCAGGTCTGTGAGTCACTCATACCAGGAACAGGAGTATACCAGGCTTCACAGTTTAGTACAGTGTGTTGTTATTAGAAAGTGAGATCATTTTCTTGGAAGCTCACAGCTTAGGAACAAGTTTGCATATTGCATTTTTGTGTGTGTTTTCCTTCAGTGCATCAGCCTTTCTTTGCTTTGGGGCTGCTTTAAGAGAGTGCCTGGTGTGCTGGTAGTTCACTGCAGTCAAAGAGCACAGTTTCCTTGACGAAAATGTCATGGAATGTCATGATGTTGCAACCCAATCATTAATTTTTCTTTTATGTACTTATTTTTATGGGTATGTTTTAAAAGTTTTTTTTTTTTTTTTAAATGTTAATTCTTTCTGCCTCTTTAAAAGTGAACATCAGGTGGCGGAGTTGCCTATTTCCTGCCATTGTGCGAAATGGAGTCTGGGGGCCAGCAGGCGCTGCCCGCCCATCGCCGGCAGCGCCTCCCAGCGGTCGCCACTGCTGTGGTTCCCAGAGCAAGGAGCCATTGATCATATTAAAGTTCAAGTCAAAAATAACCACCTGGGACTAGGAGCTACTATCAATAATGAAGTGAGCAACAGCGTGTCTACTGGGGGGTTTCCTTGCATCGTTGGTATTTTTGTCAGTGTTTTAAACAATATTAATCCAGTCAAATTGATTGATCCTTTTTAAGCTACTCAAGAATGTATAGTCCATGTTTTGGATAGCAAGCCAGTGACTAAGCTTCTGTGCATCGTGTAACATGCAGTCATTTTGCGTCATTGCTTATGCATAAAAGATTCCAAGTAGCCTTACTGCTGAACTTTGCAAAAAGTGTTTGTTTTTGTTTTAAGAAATATGCACTTCAAGACAGAGAGGAATTTTCATCTTGACCTCTGTTGGAATATTAGCTAATATTGCTAAAATTGGTGACATTTTGCTTTGGAAATACTGCAAGAGAGTTCTTTTCTTGTCCCATTGTCTGTTTCTGACTGTTGGTGTATAGCAGTTGAGATAGTTCACATTTCCTAGTAAACACTAACACTTTGAAAACATGACCACCCTGTAATTAAAAGTTCATGGCTTGCCTTGCCTATCCTTGTTAGTATCGTTGCTCACTTTAGAAAGCATCTAAACTGAAAGTTTTGTTCTTACATTTTTGCAGCCAACAGAACCTGGTAGAAAATCTGGAGAATTACTTTAGGTGAACTGGATTACTTTGTTTTGTTCAGTAGCTCTGAGTGGTGGACTAGAGCAGCTAAGATTGCTTGGGCTAACAGCTGAAAGCTCAAGCCGTTAAAGGAAGAGTTTATACATTGGTCAGATCATCATGTTGTACACCTAAAACTAATCCCGCGTTTTATGTCAGTTTTATCTCAATAAAACTGAAACAAATGCTCCAACTATGACAAAATCCAAGACTAGTACTTCAGGAGGTTCACAGTGCACACGCTTAGCAGATGGAATGCATAGCAATATCTTCTGTATTTTCATTAATTAATAAACACACCATAGACAGTTTTTTAAAAAGAGTTTACATAAGGTTGATTTTTTCAGGTAGCTTTTTAGAGGTGAATATATAGACATACTCAGTTTTTTAGGAGAAGCATTGCCTATTCAATAGGCTTTAACACTTTCAAAGATAACATATTTAAGCATTCTTTGAAAAGTACCTATGAGGCAAATTCCAAAAGGGAAACCCTGCTGCCTACAAGTAGATATTATTCTAGAGATGCTCATTCTGTGTTAAAGTCAGATTCTCTTTGTCATGAAGAAGTTACTAGCTGAGCACATTATCAGTGGGTTCTGATCGATTTGGGGGACTTGGAGCCCTTCCCCCACCTTTCCCCAGTGGTGTCTTCTCAAACTGGGATGGATGAAAGCAAATAGAATTTGCATATAGGCCCAGAAAAGCAAAGAAAGAGCCCCCAAATGTATCCCTGCTTTTTTCCTTTAACCTACATAATTATCCCTTAGTGTGAAAAAAATTTTTTTTTCTATTTTAGTATTTAGCACAAAGGTTGCCTGCTCTTTATCTGACTATAAGTTGACTTGATAAGTTACCCCCATTTGAAATCAGGGCTTCAGCTTCCAAGATGATCAGTGGCTCAGTAGTAAATAAAGAATTTGCCCGTAAGGCAGGATACTGGCATTTGATCCCTGGGTTGAGAAGATGCCCTGGAGAAGGAGATGGCAACCCACTCCAGTATTCTTGCCTGGGAAATCCCATGGACAGAGGAGCCTGGTGGTCTGCAGTCCATGGAGTCGCAAAAGAGTCGAACACAACAAGAAGTAGATAAATTACAGTTCAAATTTATACTATTTCTTCTGCATTCAAATTTATGAAGTAATAGTTTGGTGAAACATTTAAAAATTCACAGATTTCCGTGATTCCAATATATATCTTATCTCAATGTAGGTAAATAACAGGTTTGCCTCTAATTGATTTTTTGGTATTTTTCAGGACAACTGGATTGCTCATAAGGATGATTTTAACCAGCTTTTGGCCCAGCTGAACACTTGCCATGGGCAGGAAATAGCAGGTGGGAAACCTTTGCTTTTTATCCATTAGATGCAACGAAGTGACTGGACTCAACTGAATCTCAATAAAAAATATTTTTCTCAACTTTTTTTTTTACTGTTAGTGTCATATCTGAAAGTTAATTGATTGTAGCTATCACAAACAGTCATTTCTGTTTACATTTCCAGGTACTCGCATTGAATTAACATAGTCGTAAGCAGAGGCTTTTATTCCCTGTTAAGAGTTTGAGAATGACAGGGTCGGTTTATTTGGTTTACATTTCTCTTATGCAGCTCCCTTATCCCAGCCTTGCAATGCCTGGGCTCCTGCAGTTCAGGCCTTGGCCCTTTCTCATCTTTCAGCTGCACTCTCTCATTATGCCATCCGGTCTCCCAGGGGAACGTGGTCACCATTGCCACACTTCTCTCTGCTGCTGCACCCTCTCTCCTGAACCCCAGACTTGTATTGAGCCCCCTGCTCAGCATCTTCATCAGGGTTTCCTTGACTTCCGGAACTCAACACGTCCAAACTTCAATTCTGCACCTCCCCAACTCCCACCCTCACACTGCTGGACCCCCATACCCCACAGCCTGTTTTATGCACCATCTTCCCCATTTCAGTTGATGTTGGCTTCATCCTTCCAGTTGTTCCAATGAAAGAACTGTTGTCGATTCTGCCTTTAAAATATATTCAGACCCTGGCTTCCTCTTGTCACCTACACTGTAACCGCCGTGGTCTGAGCAGCTGGTATTTCCTGTGGATTATTGCAAGAGCCTGTAAAGCCTTTCTCAGCCATGCCACTGCTGATGTTTTGGGCCAGATAATTCTTTGCTGTGAGGCACGTCCTCTGCATCTTGGATGATTAGCAGCATCCTCGACTGCTGTCCACTGGACACCATTTGCACCCTCTCCCTGGTTGTGACAATCAAAAATATCTCCTGATATCACCAATGTCCCCTGGCACAGTGCCCCAACTCTCCACTCCATCGACCCAAGGACTCACCTCAGGACCACGAGAGGGTGCTGCCTCCCTGTGACAGGCACGGTGGTATTCGCTGTCTCCAGGTTAGCTCCAGTGTTCTTGCCTGGAGAATCCCAGGGACAGGGGAGCCTGGTGGGCTGCCGTCTATGGGGTCGCCCAGAGTCGGACACGACTGAAGCGACTTAACAGCAGCAGCAGGTTAGCTCAGCACAGTTCAAACCAGGCCTTGCTAACTGCCAGTCCCAGTACTGAAAAGCCTTTAGAATATTCCTTCAAGGGAAAACCTGGCCAGGGACCTGGAGAGCTGAGATCATTATTCTGCTAAATCATCTTTGGTAAATATAATATCTTCATCCAGATGAATTTTTGGTCATATTACTTGAATTAAAGCTGACAGGATAACCTAGTAACCTATTTTTCCTCTATAATATTTTTAGTTCTTAAAAGTTGCTTACCTAATTATACAGTTTGCCTTCAACTAAGCAGATTCCAAACTATTTTCTTCATAGAATCTTGCAAAAATTTTAGAAATAACCCTTATTTCCTTGTGGGACACAAGAAGACTCTGTAGTCTTTCAATTTTTATTTTTTAAAATTATCCTAGCTCTAGTTAACGTGTGACTCAGCTTGGCTTTTGGGTGGACTTAATTCCTGGTTTTAAGAAATGCTTTTTACTTCTGTCAGATAGTTTGTTCCTTATGATTTTATATATTTTTAGAAATAAACTGGGATGCTGATAGCCTATCGTCCACAAAGGTGTGATTTAGGACAAGGATCTTCACATTTTTTTGCTTCCAATGCCTCTGAGGCAATTTGAAAAACAATAAAAGACACTCCTTGGAAGGAAAGTTATGACCAACCTAGACAGCATATTAAAAAGCAGAGACATTACTTTGCTGACAAAGGTCCAATTAGTCAAGGCTATGGTTTTCCCAGTGCTCATGTATGAATGGGAGAGTTGGACAATGAAAAAGGCTGATTGCCGAAGAAGTGATGCTTTTGAACTGTAGTGTTGGAGAAGACTCTTGAGAGTCCCTTGAACTGCAAGTAGATCCAACCAGTCCATCCTAAAGGAGATCAGTCCTGGGTTTTCCTTGGAAGGACTGATGTTGAAGCTGAAACTCCAATACTTTGGCCACCTGATGTGAAGAACTGACTCATTTGAAAAGACCCTGATGTTGGGAAGCGGGAGGAGAAGGGGACGACAGAGGATGAGATGATTGGATGGCATCAGTGACTCATTGGACATGAATTTGAGTAAACTCTGAGAGTTGGTGATAGACAGGGAGGCCTGGTGTGCTGCAGTCCATGGGATCGCAGAGAGAACTGATCCTCTGTCTCACATTTTTAGATTGATGTCTATGATGTTTTTAATCTTAGTTTTAAATAGTTGCAAAAATGTATATCTGGCTTATTTGGGAAATACCGACTTTTGAAAAGAAGAGCTTTTCATCAGTCCTAAATGTGTTCAGTATGTATTTAATCCTAGAGCAATTTTAAATCCATGGTCTTCTGTTTAGAAATAGGAAAGCAAGTCCTTTAACACTCAGCAATACTATATTTTCTAGTTTCTTTTCCTATGAAAGAATTCCATTGCATATACCCCATAATATTTTGTATTAATATATTTTTTGCTTGAATTTTTAAAATATCATCACCTTGTCATGTTTCTCTGCTACAGAACAAATACATATAAATTTTTGGTTTATTTCTAGTAACCTCAAAGACTACTTGTAAATATCTTTCCTTTGGATTCAGTTGTCATTACTAATTAGTAGGTTATCATTAGCAAACTAGTATTTTGGTCATCTGATGCAAACAAACACCTCATTGGGAAAGACCCTGATGCTAGGAAAGATTGAAGGCAGAAGGAAAAGAAGGCATCAGAGGATGAGACATCTGGATGGCTCGCTGATGCAATGAACTTGAACTTGGGGCAAACTCTAGGAGATGGTGAGGGACAGAGAGGCTTGGTGTGCTGTAGTCCATGGGGTCATAAAGAGTAGGACACAGCTGAGTAACAACAACAATTAACAAAACCAGGAAATGCAAGTTTTGATAAATAGTTATTTGAATGGTGAAACCTTTCTGAAACTGCCTCTCCTGATGAGATAGATAGGGTGGGGAGGGGACTGGCTTTGATGAAAGGACCCCTCCCTGATGCCAGCACTGCAGCTTGTTCCTTACCAATCCTGGTGGGAGGAGACCTGTGCTCCTCTCGTGTAAAGTGGGAGGAGGACGAAGGGGAGAAGTGAAGGAGGAGGACCCGAGGGATGTGTCTGCCCAGAACAGAACAGCTTTAGGTAAGCGTGTGTGTGGACAGGCAGGTAGAAACTGGTGCCCTGGGACGTGTCAGGGCTCAGCTTTGCTCTGGGACGTTGGGGAGACTCCCAGGAGGTCCTCGCCTCCCCTGAGTGTGAGCACAGCTCTACGGGGACACAGTGCACACTTACCCACGTATCTGCCTGGCTTACCGCTCCCTCTTGGCCACCTGCTCAGTGGGTCTTATTTTACCCTCCATGCTTCAGTGTCCTGTGAGGTTGATTTAATAATCACAGTGGCTGTCTTCCAGGGTGGTTGTGAGATGAAATGCAGGAATGCATAGAAAGCCTAGCCCAGCACCTAGTACTCAACACGCCTTCCGTTGGTAGAACTGCTTCAGTCTGGTACGCTGCTTGGTGATTGGTGTTTGAAACATCAAAATTGAGAATGTAATGTGCTATATGAAATGTTTTGCCTGCAAAAAGAGCAGGAGAAATTTACAGGTAGGATGTCTTTGAAAGAAGTTGCAAGTTGTTCTTGGGAAGTTATATGGAGAATGTTTCAGGCTGTTGATGTGATTAAGCCCTGCTTAATCTGAAAGTTTGAAGCATCTACCTTTATGTTGTTCGGAGAATTCTGGTGTAACTGCTTGGCAAGAATTACAGTTAGTTAACATGTTTAATCATGTGAAACAAGCCTGTGCTTGTTTTGCCTCAGTATTAAGATGAACATTTCTTTTTTTCTTCTTTCTCTAATCTCATATTTATATATTTCCTTATGATATAACTATAGGAAAATTATTCTCTTTTCTACCTATGACCTTCTCTTTCTGCTACTTAAATTTGACAAATAGGTAAAGACGAGGGCATCTTGGCAGCTCACTAGAATTCTGTCACTGACTCTCACGCCAAATCTACTTGCTTTGATATTTCAGGTGAGGGACTACATTCTCCCCCACATATTCCTCTTTGGTCAAAGGAATATAACCACATGACTTCGTTCCTCAATGATTTGTTTTTACTGTTGTTCTCACCCTGAAAGGTGAGACTCCAGCTAAATCTGGTTTGAGGTGGTGGCTCTGTGCCAGCTCTGCTCCTCATGTCATCGCTGATCTGTTTTTGGATTATCATTAGTCTTGTCTTACCTTTACTTAGTTTTTAAAAGAACTTTTTATTTTCAAACAATTTTAGGCTTATAGGAAATTGCAAAAATTGTTGTAGAAAGAGTCTTGAATACCTTTCGTCCAGTTTCTCTAATGATGACATCTAACAGAGCCATAGCGTGGCATCGGAACTAGGGAGTTGACACTGGTGTGGACTGTTAACTGGACCACAGTTCTTATTCAGTTTCACCAGTTGTTTTTAGCCTTCATTTAAATGTGTGTAGTTCTAGAGTAGTTTCATCACATGTATAGATTCATGTAGCTACCACCACATTCAAGATACAGAATTGCTTTATCACCACAAAAGAACTGCCTCATGCTGTCTTTCTGTATTTGTACCCACCTTACCCCTCCAGCTTCCAAACTCCACTTTCATCTTTGTCCCCTCGAAACCTTTCACTGTTCTCCATCTCTGTAGTTTTTCCTTTCCAGAATGTCTGAGTGGATCATTTAGCATGTAGATGGACTTTTTTCACTTAAGCATAATGCCGGCCAGTTGCCCGCCAGTGAAGTCCATCCAGGTTGTCAAAAAGTATCCATATCTCCTTCCTCTTTATTGTGGAGTAATGTTTCCATGTAAGGGAGTACCAGAATTTGCTTAGCCATTCACCCATTGAAGGGATTTTGGTTTATTTCCAGTATCTTACTCTCACAAATAAGACTGTCATGAACATTCATGTGGAGGTTTTGTGTCAACACAGATTTTCATTTCTCTTCCTCCATGATGTGATAAATTTCTGGAAAATAGCCTTGCCTGATCCATAGCACACAGTTTAAGAATATTTCTAATCTTTGGTTACAGTTCAGTAATAAATGATAAAGCTCGTAAGGATTTTATTTAGACAAGACCGTGCCACCATAGGGGATTGAGAATAGAATGCAGAGTTTAACAGAATGCTTTTCATCCTTTTTGTTAAAAGACTTCCCAGACAACAAGGAAAATAAGTCTTTCAGTCTTGAAGAGAAGTCCAAAATCTCCAAAAACCGTGTTCATGATATGAAATTCACAAAAGGTAAAATTACGCGTCTCTTTGTTTTAAATCTCTGTGTTCACATCTGGGTCTTGTAGAGCACTTTTAGCTCTTCACCAGCATCACTTGTTATATGTACAAAATGGAAAGGAGGGACTCACTGACTGGCTTGATCCACAGCGGTGCTGAGGTGTCCGTACTTGTTGAGTCACCTGGGATCTTGTTAGAATGCAGACGCAGCCTTACTCATGTCGAGGTGGACCCCAGATTAGCCCTTAGACTAGATTTGCCAGACTTCGCTCTGGCAAAGGTGAGCGCGGACGTTAACTTGCTGTTAATATTTCGAGGAGAAAACGGACTTTTATGTGGCCACATTTATTGCTCAGTACTTTTAGTTACATTTCTCTTAGTTGCATTACGGTTTTTTTAGAGTTTAATTTTGGTGTTGAACAGCTCTTAAAATGGACCGATTTAGAGAATCCGATAGAAAGTATACGAGAGTCATAAACATTCATGAAGTATTGAGTTCTCCGGTGTGAAGAATCTGACTCCTGAGTTGACTCTTCTGTTGTTCCTCACCGTTTCCCTGTTTCATGTAGTGCAAACTTAACTGCTGGATGCTCATTGTAAAGGGAGTGTTAGAAAACTTGCCTTCCTCCAACCCACCTCCCCGCTCCAGTTCCAGGGCTGTCTGTGGTCCGTCGTGGGTGCAGCTGTCCTCTCTAACCAGGAGGTGGCAGGCTTGTATTGGAAAGAAAACATTTAACCTGAACCCGTCAACTCCCCAGATACTTTCCGATTGTTAGGTACTAAGCATACTTCCCAGGTACAAACCCGTTTACTATATTAATATACTTAAAGTACAAGTATGATGGAAATTGTGTTATCTAGTCACGATGTGATGGTTCATCTACGGAAGACTGGATGTTTATTTCTACTTCTATATGGCAGGAAAAGCACATCTCTCTGCTTCAGTCTTGTTGCGGTGATTGGGAATTCCCTGACTCCTAGAGCCCCATGAACAGCAGTGGGAGCTGGAGTTTCCACTGCTCTAAACTGTTCATGGTTGTTCTCATTGGGAGCAGGACTCCACAAGGTAGAGTAGGCTCGGTGTGAGGGAGGGCTCGTGGTAGAGCTGATTAGTTTTGGGGACGTGTGCAGAGAGAGACTGGGGTTCCCCCCTTCTTTCCCCTGGCAGGCATGGTCATCTGGCTCATTGCATTTACCCCTGTTCTTTCTCCCAGGATAGAACCTTCTCTGTCGTTCTCCTGTGTGGCTTCTGAGCAGGGGTTCTCTCCATTCCTGACTTGTTGCAGGACAGAAAACAGTCCTTGGTGGCCCCTCAGTCCTTTTCAGGAGGGGCTAACTGGCCACTTCATCCCCATCCCTGAAATATCCTTCTTTTTCATTAGACCCTAAAGTAAAAAAAAAAATAGATACAGTGGAAGGGTGCTGAGCAAACCAATGAAATTAAAAGTGCCCTGTAACTTTTGGATAGCTTGGCAGCCTTTGAAGCTTTCACTTGTACAAATAGAATCTTCTTATTTTCCTTTAGTGACAGCCTGCATGCATGATTTCACCTGAAACATTTGCTTAAACGGAATAAACCTCTTCGATCTGCTTTAATCTATGGGATGTGAGTATCTTTTTTCTATTTTTAGTTAAGCCACCCCTTGCCAGTTCACCCTGTCAGCCTGCTTGGTGTGTTATTCCTTCTTCTCTCTTCTGAAATGAAGTTTATGGGACTTCCCTGGCGGTCCAGGGGTTAAGACTTCGTTTTCCAACACAGAGGGTGCAGGTCCGTTCCCTGGTCAGGGAGTTAGGATCCCACATGCCTCAGGATCAGAAAACATAAAACAGAAGCCATATTGTAACAAATTCAATCGAAGACTTTAAAAAAATCAAAAAAAAGTAAAATAATATGAGGTTTGCTTATTTGTTAGCTTTCTCTGGGGAGATGGGAGGCACTGGTATGCAGGGAAGATAATTCGAGATATATTACAAAGGTAGCAGAGAAAATTGAGTGGGAAAACAGAGGAAAAGCAGAGTGGAAATCAGTAGAAAACCCTGAAGGAGGCAGAAATCCAGGGAGTGAGGAAACAATCCGTTACCATCCACTGTAGCAATCCACAGTGTAAGGTTACTTTAAAGTTCTTTAATTTATTGAAAGAAGTCTTCCTTGTAGAGCAAGTGTTGTCACTGAATGTGAGTGATAAACTGTTTCCTCCATGGTGGACTATCTTAGGTCACAGGACACTGGGTTCTGGCTGTCACTCTCTCAGACAAATCACTTAACCTCTTGTATTCTGTCAGCCTCAGTTTCCTTTTTTGTGAAACGAAAGATCTTTTTCAGTCATTGTTGAGTCAGGTGCTTCCTTGGACAATATTCCACTCCCTTAAGCCCCTGGGCGATGCCCTCTAGTCAGAACAGCTGATAATCCTAAAAACACAAGAGCAGCATGGTGGTGCTCCTGGGTGTTTTTTGACTGAATACATTATTCTAACGTGACCCAAAAAACAGACCTAGAAGCTGGGCGGTTATCTCCATACCCATCTTCAAACACGAGGCCTTGCTCCCTTGAATGTGGGTGCGTGAAACAGGGCTTGGGAAAGGCAGAGGTGTGTCATGAATATTTTGTCTGCAGCGGACAAAGAGGTATGTGGAGAGGATACACAGGCACTTCCCAGGACACTGAGCCCACGGACACGGTGACTGGACTCAGTCCTGCTCTTGGGGCATCGCACTGTCTCCAGCCCTGACACAGAGTGAGCAGGTTCCCTGGTTCCTGGAGAGTCTGGTCACATGACCTGGCCCCACCCAATTGGTATGTTCTATCCTTCCGGTTATCGTGATTGGCTCAGGACTGAGGTGGTGACCAATCGGGGCCCAGGGCCAGGCCTCAAGCTGGAATCACTGGAAGAGGTGCTCTTGTTCTGCAGGAACTGGTGGGCGGGTGACGTCAGGCTGCAGCAGTGGGGGCATGAGGTCAGCCTGGGGCCCTTGGTGATCCTCCTGCCCCCTCAGGTCTGAGCCGCCTGCCTGAGAATGAGGGTGCTGCTGGCCCAGGGGTTGAGAGCGCCGGTTCCTGCTGTGATCCAGGAGCTCCACCTGAGACCAGAGGGAAGCCGTCTGCCCGTGAGTCCTCTCCTGCTTGTCTGTCAGCTTGTTTGAACTCCGCTGGGTTTTCTGTCCAGCTGGCTAAGTGGAGACCCTGGAAATGCAAGTGTGTGTGTTTTGGCTGGCCTCAGGGAAGGAATGCGAGGTGACACTGGGAGACTCCAGTTTATCTGCATTTATTTGATTTGTCTTGAAATTGAAGGGAAGGTCTGACTTGTCTTGTCTGACTCCTTGTGACCCCATGGACTATGCATCCATGGAATTCTCCAGGCCAGAGTGGGCGGTCTTACCCTTCTCCAGGGGATCTTCCCAAGCCAGGGATGGAAGCCAGGTCTCCCACATTGCAGAGAGATTCTTTCCCAGCTGAGTCACAAGGGAGGTGCAACAATACTGGAGTGGGTAGGCTGTCCCTTCTGCAGCGGATCAGGACTCGCAAGCCAGGAATCAGCCTGGTGTCTCCTGCATTGCAAGAGGATTCTTTACCAGTTGAGCTATCAGGGAAGCCCAATATCTTTTAATGCCGGCTATTAATTAGTATCTCCTAAGGCCAGCTATTAATTGTAGGATTACCCTAATTAGTCTTCAGAGGAATAAGGTAGCAACCTGCTAAGGTGACAATCGATGACTTTATCCTAGAGGACAAAAGCGGGGCTCAAAGAAGGAGGTAACTCAGCTACAGCAAGGAAGGGTGGACCCAGACAAAACCCCATACCCTGCTGTTAGACCTCTAGGCAGCCACATGGCGTGGCTTGTCCGTGTGACAGGGTCTAAGGCACCGAGCCCACACTGGGTACTCTGGTAGCCTGACTTGGTCACTGCTGCCTGGCCGCTCTGAGACTCACAAAAGCAGCTTCCACTCAAGAGAGGAAGGGCACCTCGCTTCATCCACCCCAGCACACCCTCCGGGTTCGCCCTCACCCTGCCCCTTTCTCCTGTGCTCATGCTCATGTGACCACACTGGCTGTCCACTGTTGATGGGCTACCAAGTGGAGCTGCTACAGGAGGCCAGGAGCCTTTGCCCCTGAGTACCTCTCTTTCCTTTGCACCATGGGGGCCCTCCTCCATACTTACTCCTCAGAGGCCTTTTCTGAGACATGCAAGGACCCTCCCTCAGTTTGCAACGGGTTGTATTCATCACTGTCCTTTCAATGCCGCGTTGAAACTCAGCTCACGAGCTTCTTTGCCTGCATCGTGGCCCACCTGGCTGCCACAGGACAGAGCTGACAGTGAATCCTAAGCTCAGATCTGACAGCTGGGAATCTGTGTGTAAAGACCCTGATCATTCATGCTGTAGAGGCAGCAGTAGCCTCCCGGGATCCAGAAGTAGGGCTTGGATCAAAGTGCCAAGTGCCAAAGTGCCTCCACAGGCGTTTTAATGCCTGGGGAGGGTTCTGGCTGTAGTGGGAATGGGGCGAGTCTCCTGAGGTTCTGCAGGCCCACTGTGTGCAGGTTCACGGTGCAGAGAGTAGAGAAGATGGACGCCACCCTGATGAGCCAGACAGGCAGGCAGGTCCTCAAAGCACCTGAGCTGCCTTCATGAGTGAATGGTGTGGGGTCAGAGGAAGAGAACCAGGTCTACTCCATCATGTGCCCAGGGCAGGTTGTGACCAGACTAACCTTTTAGCACAGTGATGACCATCACTGCTGTCTGCAGAAGGGTTACACTGGCGTGTGTCTTCACGGGAGCAGTCAGGCCGTCTCTAAACTGCACTGCCCATGGGCATGGCCTCTCCTTGGAACGTCACATGATTTTTCTCTTCCTTACTGAACATTCATTTCCAAGTGGGTTTTTGGGCCATAGGATGTTGGTTTTCTCCAGCTTTGTCTCATGAGGAACACTTTTCCAGTTGTTGTGTGGTTCCATTTTCCAGCTATCTTTCTTGGCTTAGCCTGTGAATTTGTTTGTGCCAGAGGAAGAGCTCAGCGTCTCCCTTCTGGCTGAGCTGTCACACTTACAATAACAATGCCTGCCTGGAGATTCTGACCACATTTGCAGAAAGGGCTTCATTTTGCAGATAACATCTTTAAAGTACCTACACTGTCCTTTCAGATACCCAAAGTCTACTTCAAAAGAAATAAAAGCAAGAATTCTCAAGTTTAGTCTTAGAATATGTGTGGAGTCAGAAAAATCTCCTGGAGAAGGGAAAAGCTACCCACTCCAGGATTCTGGCCTCGAGAATTCCATGGAGTGTAAGATCCATGGGGTTGCAAAGAGTCAAAAACGACTGAGCGACTATACCTTTCACTTTGGGTCAGAAGAACATCCAGTTTTCTACCATTTCAGTGATTGGCATTGACTTGGGACTCCCCGAGGATGGGAAGAAATGGAGAAAGAAGAATAAAGGTCTTCAGGGACCAGGGGTAGGGGAGGAAGGCATGGGGAGTGCTTGATATGAATGCAGGCTTTGCTGAGAAGTGGGGGCATAGACTGAGGGGGTCCAAATGTAGACAGTGGTGATGGCCACAGAGCATTGGGAAGGCCTTAGTATTTCCAAATTGCATGAAGTAAGGTAACATTTATTAATAAAATGTTAAGAGAAAAAAATACATAAAGCCATAAAAAAAATAAATAAAACATCACCAGAAAGTTACACACAAACCAGATGAAAAGCCCCTCAGGGGAAGGGACGTCAACCTCCTCTGCATGGGGAACGAGTTGATAGCGTCTGCGGGGAGCAGACAGGGATGGAGGCTGCAGAGCCAACCACTCCCCTGGATGGGGTGTTTCCAGAAAGGGCTCTGGGCCTCTGTCCAGACTGGGGGCCCGTTCTCCCTGAAGGGATGGGTCAGTCATCGTGGGCGTCTGGGTCTTGGGCAGGACCCAGGTCAGGCTCTCCCTGCAGAAGTGGTGACTCATCCGCTGACTCGGGTTCTCCTGCCAAAGCCCAAGCAACGGCAGGTGCAAGTGGAGGTGGAGGTTCTTGCTGAGGGTGTGGGCCATGGGTGCCTGGGGCTGGGGGTCCTGCAGGCACAGAGACCTGAGCTTCCCCGTGTGCTGGCCAATAGCCAGCTGGCCCGGTGTCTTTGGGAGGGGAAGTCTCAGGTCTCGATGTCCCCTCAGTGGATCCCTGGGTCCTGCACCTGGAGCAACCACCTCTCTAGAGACAGGTCTTCGCAGTGGAGCCTGGTTGAATTGGAAGGCGAGCGCCAAAGCTGTGAGAGAAGGAAAGGTTGTCCAGAGTCCTGCCTTCTCGTGTGCGTACCGCAGACACAAAGCTTCCCAGAGGTTCCCAAAGAATACCCAGCATAGAATGTCTTCTCTGCAGTCTGCAAGCTGGGTAGTGTGAGGCCAGCCTTTGCCCCAGGCGCAGCCCCAGCTCTGGGGGACTCCTCTGTGTGTAGCTCAGCACCCCCTCCCCACACACTCACATGCACACAGCCCCAGCCTCCTCACCTCTCTGCTCTGCCGTGCCGTGCTCCAGGTCTTCCTGCTGCCTCTGAGGCAGGGGTTGTCGGTGCTGTGGGTTGGAGCCAGGGGTGCTGAGCTCCATGTCAGCCTGAGACTGGTTCCTGGGGAGTGTCCTGGATGGTGTCTGGACAGCAGGTCTTCCTTGCTCCCTCTCCCCTCCGAGTTGTAATGAAGAGTACCTGGGCACCCTCACTTGGATCCTGCACTGGGCCTCACAGACAGGGGCGTGGTGCTCCGAAGCCTCCCTCCGGGAGGTGGATGGGGTGTCCCCCTCGATCACCACATCTGGTGTGAAGCTCTGCAGTGACAGTGACCGTCAGCCAGCCCTGCTTGGAGTTTTCTGAGCTGGGGCTGGCCAGTATGTCTGCTGCTTCTGCCCGCTTGAACTTCTGCTCCCAGAACGGGCATAGACGTGTGTCTGCTCAGATACCCACCCAGGAGGAAGGAGACCCACCTGAGGCGTGAGGTCAGCCTGGGCAGCCGGCACTGCCTGGACTCTCCCCATCCCGCCCATCCTGCTCTCCCCTGGGGTGTGGACACGAGTGGCCCACAGGCTTCTGACCCCACATCCACCTGGGCTTGCTGGAGGCAGACACACTCTGGGAAACCCCCATCCACACTCACAGGAAAGGACACAGGGCTCCTCAAGTGGGATGGGAGAGGTGGCCTGGCCCGGCCTGGGGCTCCCGTGTTACCTTTATTCCTTCGGCCAAAGGGCCAGAGGCCTCTTGGGGGGGTCCTGAGCCAGTGTTGGCAGCGTTCCTACACACACTGCCTGTGAGCTTTCCTGAGGCCCCAGCCTCTGGGCAGGGACAAACAGCAGAGCATCTTGCCAGCAAGTGATATGGCAGGGGGCTCGTCTCCGATGGGGAGGCCTGGATACCAAGGTTCCGGCTTCTGCTGTGTTCTCTTGCCGGGAAGTGACATCGTTTCCTGGGTTCATTGCCGAGGTCCCTTCCACAAAGCTCCCCAAGGGAACCTCTGGGTTCCTGACTGTTCAAGCACCCCCTTAGGCCATGTTCAGGCACAGTGACACCCGCACAGCCCACCACA
>ML662445.1:0-19123 GCA_007570785.1 Antilocapra americana
GAATCAAAATGTCATAAAGTTTTTGGGCAAAAATTCATGTTTTCTAAAATATATATATATATATATATATATATATATATATATATTATACACATTATACACACACACATATGTATACAAAGGCTTTTCTACTACACTTGATAAAACCTTGAGAAAGAATAATGAGGAAGAACAGATGGAAATATTGGGAAACATAAACTAAATGATATAAGACCACTGAATATGAAATCAGCAAAAATTGAAACAAGCTAGATAAAAATAAAAGATCATCATATAGTCCAGTTGTTTTTAACCATGATTGCTCATAAGAAATGTATTGCCATTTTCTCAATTGTTTGGGATTTTCTTTTCTGTAGGTCTTTTCCTTGTCCTTTGTTTGCCTCCTAGAGAAGTTCCTTTAGCATGTGTTGTAAAGCTGTTTGGTGGTGTGAAATTCTCTTAACTTTTGCTAGTCTGGAAAGCTTTTGCTAGTCTGGAAAGCTTTTGCTAGTCTGGAAAGCTTTTGATTTTTCCATCAAGTCTGAATGAGTGTCTTGCTGGGTAGAGTAATCTTGGTTGTAGGCTCTTCCCTTTCATGACTTTAACTATATTGTGTCATTCCCTCTGGCTTGTAGAGTTTTGTTGTTGAGAAATCAGCTGCTAGCCTGATGGCAGGCACCTTGTATATTATTTGTCATTTCCCCCTTATTGCTAATATTTTATCTTTGTCTTTTACTTTTGTCAGTTTGGTCACTATGTCTCTTGGTGTGTTCCTCCTTGGGTTTATCCTGCCTGAGACTCTGCTTCCTGGACTTGGCCAACTATTTCCTTTCCCATGTAAGGAACTTTTCAGCTATTATGTTCTGCAACTTTTGATCTTTATATGAATTGAAGTATTATGCTTGCAAAGGTCAGAGCCTTGAGAATGTATATTTCAGGCTATGGGCAACATTCTTTCACAAAATTTACAGAGCCAACATTTCTAAGCACAGGCAACAGAACACAAGCGTCTTAAATGAATAGATTCTATATGGAGTCAGGGTTGTTCTTCTCTGTTACAGTATTGCCATAAAGGCAGAAAAGAAACATTCATATGTCCTAAGAAGGAAAACAGACTGCTAGAGAGCTTAGGGAAATAGTATTTCCCCAGTAAAATATCTGAGATTTAATCCCACATATCCAGGTGGCTCTAGTGGTAAGAAACCTGCATGCGGATGAATGAGACATGAAAGATGTGGGTTCAGTCCCTGGGGTCAGAATATCCTCTGAAGAAGGAAATGTCAACCCACCCTGTATTCTTGCCTGGAGAATCCCATGGACAAAGGAACATGGCAGGTCACAGTCCATTGGGTTGCAAAGACTTGGGCAGAACTGAAGCAACTTAGCACACTGCACATAATAAATCTATAAGTTTCTGACTTTTTTCTTCTTGGAAGAATAAATATTAATACTTGCATAGTTGATGTCAATAAAACTTTAGTTGCTCAGATGTAACAAAGTGATTTGTAAACATTTTTGCATCTAATTGTATTGCTACATTTTTATCCTAGTTGATATGGACATTATATTTTCAAGGAAGAAATACAAAATACACATAAAATTTTGTAGTTGAAAAACAGTGAATAATTTTTGGCTTGTATTCCATAAAGTCTTCAAATTAGTCTCTTAAGAATTGCCTGAAATTGCAGCTAAATTAGAATTGATGATGATTTTGATCCTGATCAGAAAGAGTATCATGACTGTAAGGCCACAATGGGTTGTACTTTGAGCAGGATATGTGTATGTGAGTATAAAGGAGCAATATCTGGAAATGAGTTATAATAATGTGAAAACATTCTTGAAGGGTTTTGTTTGCTTGTTTGGTCTGAGATCTAACGCCAAAGTTGTACTTTGGAAAGACTCCAAGTCATATCTCTGCTGATTTATGAATACATCTCTGTCACTGTTATTTTGCATCAAACACGATGTTTGCCACCTCCGTGGCATCTTCACAGTGGGCATCAGGTGTGAGCAGCCTGCTTGGCCCAGCAATTGCTCTCATCAACTACAGAAATGTTTCTTTTTTTTTCTGTCTCATGGTTGGTTGTGCTCCCTCTACCCAATGATACCGACAGTCTCACACATCTTCAGTATTGACCCTCTTTTCCTCAAGACTCAGCCTTATCTTTTGTCTGGAAGGAGAATGTTGAGAGAAAACGGGCAGCCTTTAGCTCACAAAGTTTTTCCTTCTTTTTGCCTGACTCCTAATAGGTGCTGTAACAATGGTCACAAGTCATAGTTGCCATGTTTATCATGAAACCTACCAAGTAATATCAATATTAAATTGTTACAAATTAAATACACATGGACATCACTAGATGGTCAACACCAAAATCAGATTGATTATATTCTTTACAGCCAAAGACGGAGACGCTCTATACAGTCAGCAAAAAGAAGATCAGGAGCTGGCTGTGGCTCAGATCATGAACTCAGCCAAATTCAGACTTAACTTGAAGAAAGTAGGGAAAACCGCTAGACCATTCAGGTATGACCTAAACCAAATCCCTTGTGATTATACAGTGGAAGTGACAAAGAGATTCAAGGGACTCGATCTGAAAGACAGAGTGCTTGATGAACTATGGATGAAGGTTTGTGACACTGTACAGGAGACAGGGATCAAGACCAACCCCAAGGAAAAGAAATGCAAAAAAGCAAAATGGTTGTCTGAGGAGGCCATACAAATAGCTGTGAAAAGAAGAGAAGCAAAAAGCAAAGGAGAAAAGGAAAGATATTCCCATTTGAATGCAGAGTTCCAAAGAATAGCAAGAAGAGATAAGATAGCCTTCCTTAGCAATCAGTGTGAAGAAATAAAGGAAAACAACAGAATGGGAAACACTAGAGATCTCTTCAAGAAAATTAAAGATACCAAGGGAACATTTCATGCAAAGATGGGATCGATAAAGGACAGAAATAGTATGGACCTAACAGAAGCAGAAGATATTAAGAAGAGGTGGCAAGAATACACAGAAGTATTGTACAAAAAATATCTTCACGACCCAGATAATCATGATGATGTGATCACTCACACTCACCTAGAGCCAGACATCCTGGAATGTGAAGTCAAGTGGGCCTTAGGAAATATCAATACAAGCAAAGCTAGTGGAGGTGATGGAATTCCAGATGATACATCTCAAATCCTAAAACGTGATGCTGTGAACGTGCTGCACTCAATATGTCAACAAATTTGGAAATCTCAGCAGTGGCCACAGGACTGGAAAAGGTCAGTTTTCATTCCAATCCCAAAGAAAGGCAATGCCAAAGAATACTCAAACTCCTACACAGTTGGACTCATCTCACATGCTAGTCAAGTAATGCTCAAAATTCTCCAAGCCCGGCTTCAGGAATACATGAACTGTGAACTTCCAGATGTTCCAGCTACTTTTAGAAAGGGCAGAGGAACGGGAGATGAAATTGCCAACATCCACTGGATCATTGAGAAAGCAAGAGACTTCCAGAAAAACATCTATTCTGCTTTATTAACTATGCCAAAGCCTTTGACTGTGTGAATCACAATAAACTGTGGAAAAGTCTGAAAGAGATGGCAATACCAGACCACCTGACTTGCCTCTTGAGAAACCTGTATACAGGTCAGGAAGGAACAGTTAGAACTGGCCATGGAACAACAGAGTGGTTCCCAATAGTAAAATGAGTACGTCAGGCTGTATATTGTCACCCTGCTTATTTAACTTATATGCAGAGTACATCATGAGAAACGCTAGGCTGGAGGAAGAACAAGCTGGAATCAAGATTGCCAGGAGAATATCAGTAACCTCAGATATGCAGATGACACCACCCTTTAGGCAGAAAGTGAAGAAGAACTAAAGAGCCTCTTGATGAAAGTGAAAGAGGAGAGTGAAAAAGTTGGCTTAAGGCTCAACATTCAGCAAACTAAGATCATGGCATCTGGTCCTATCAATTCATGGCAGATAGATGGGGTAACAGTGGTAACAGTGGCTGACTTTATTTTTTTGGGGCTCTGAAGTCACCACTGCAGATGGTGATTTCAGCCATGAACTAAAAGATGTTTACTCCTTGGAAGGAAAGTTATGACCAACCTAGGCAGCATATTAAAAAGCAGAGGCATTACTTTGTCAACAAACGTTCATCTAGTCAAGGTTATCGTTTTGCCAGTAGTCATGTATCGATGTGAGAGTTGGACTACAAAGAAAGCTGAGCACCGAAGAATTGATGCTTTTGAACTGTGGTGTTAGAGAAGACTCTTGAGAGTCCCTTGGACTGCAAAGACTTCCATCCAATCAATCCTAAAGGAAGTCAGTCCTGAATATTCATTGGGAGGACTGATGCTGAAGCTAAAACTCCAATACTTTGGCCACCTGATGCGAAGTACTTACTCATTGGAAAAGAACCTGATGCTGGGAAAGATTGAAGGCTGGAGGAGAAAGGAATGACAGAAGATGAGATAGTTGGATAGCATCACCGACTCAATGGACATGAGTTTGAGTAAGCTCCAGGTGTTGGTGATGGGCAGGTAAGCCTCTTGTGCTGCAGTCCATGGGGTCACAAAGAGTCAGACATGACTGAGAAACTGAACTGAACTGCATTTTACGTTTACACAATCACTTTTATACAATATATTGAACAAATAAATGACATGAATTTAAAACTTATCAGCAAATCACATGATTAACAAGAAAAATGCTAATAATAAAGTTCACAGAACTACTTGTTAATTTTAACTACAGGAGGGAAAGAATGAGGGAATTGACTTCTTCATTAATATACTAATTACAATTTATGAACTAAACTTCTACCTCTGGTAATAATCAAGTAAAATGTCCAGACTTAACCTCAACCATTCCTCGGTTGGGAAGATCTCCCAGAGAAGGAAATGGCAACCCACTCCAATATTTTTCTCTGAAGAATCTAATGGACAGGGGAGCCTGGCAAGCTACAATCTATATGGTCACAAAAGTTGGATATGACTGAGCAACTAAGGACACGACTTCAACCATGAACTATTAGAGAAAAGGGGAAAACACCCAAACAAAAATAGACTGTAGATAATTGATGGCATAAGCTCATGGTCACACAAAGCCAGAAAATAAATAATATGAGAAATAAAATTGCCTAGAGGCACGTTACAGTGCGTAGACAGAGATCCCAGGTAGAGCTCAGCAATATCACTGTGCTAAGCAAATAGGTAAAGAATCCACATGCAATGCAGGAGATGCAAGAGATGCGGGTTCAATCCCTGGGTTGGTAAAGGGTCAAGAGGGCATCACAACCCACTCCAGTATTCTTAACTGGAAAACTGCATGGGCAGAGGAGCCTGGCTGTCTACAGTCCATAGGGTTGCAAAGAGTTAGACATACTGAAGTGACTGAGCACAGGCCCGGAGCATATAGAGATTAAAGTTTAGGTGCACTGAGGTAGTTGTAAGTTGCAAGTCATAGTTCAGTTTAAGAGGAACCTATGTAGAAAATGAGCACTAAAACTCTCCATAGCAATTGGTCTGAGTCTTCGCAGAATACTTAATTGCATATGTGTACAATGAAAGTTTATGAGACTGGGGAAAAATGATAGAGTGATGGTATAAGCTAGAAAATTCTCAGATATTACATGAGGTGCAGAGATATTCAAGATCCAAACAACATTACTGGAGAGTCAACTGTCAATAACCTTGGGCATTCAGTAAGATTCTCAGGAGGTTAATATTTTAGTAGTAAGACAATGACAGTAATAAGCCTAATTTGTCTAGTCTAGAAGTAAGATTACTGGTCACAATAAGCCCAAATTTTCTCCAGAAAAAAATCTATTTTATATTCAAAATAGCAATGCTTAATAATAAGTCTAGGGAAAAATCAACTTGATGTGAAAATAATTTAATTGACATCTAGAATGAACATCAGCGCTATTTTCAGGAAGAAAATAAATCCTAGACTTTCAGCAATGTAGTAGTTATAATGCCCAACACCCAATTAAGAACTTCCCTGGTAGGACTCAGAAGTAAAGAATCTGCCTGCAATGCAGGAGAGGCAGTTTTGATCCCTGGGTCAGGATGATCCCCTGGAGAAGAGTATGACAACCTACTCCATGGGGTCATAGGTGTCAGACATCACTTAATGACTAAACCACCACACCATCCAATTGAGAAAATTTCTAGATATGCCAAGAAACAGGAAAATGTGACTCGTTGGTAGAAGAATAAGGCAGAAAAGATGAAAGTACCAAAATAGTGCTTTGTGTATTTGTGTGTCATAGAATTCAAGAAACTAAAGGACAACTAGAAAGATGTAAACGTAGCTGTAAAGAAGTCACTGTCAAAGAGAAGCTATTTGATGATACTAAAAGCAGATTAGATACTGCAGCAAAGATGAACACACTTGAAAAATATCGATAGGGATTATGTCCGACTCTTTGCGACCCCGTGGACTGCAGCCCACCAGGCTCCTGCGTCCATGGGGTTTTCCAGGCAAGAGTACTGGAGCGGGTTGCCATTGCCATCTCCAGAAACTGAGTGCAGAGACAGGGCTTCCCACCTGCAATAGCTCTGCTGTAAAGAATTCACTTGCAATGCAGGAAACACAGGAGATGACAGTTCAGTTCCTGGGTTGGAAAGATCTCCTGGAGTAGGAAATGGCAACCCACTCCAGTATTCTTGCCTAGGAAATTCCATGGACAGTGGAGGCTGGTGGGCTATATAGTCCAAAGGGTTTCAAAGAGTCAGACATGATTGAGCATAGACCAGAGTGCAGAGATGAAAAATAAACTAGTGGTTCCTAGTGGGTAGGTGAAGGGGTAGTGGGGAAAGAGTGCTTATGGGCACTAAGTGTCTAAAAGGAAAATAACGTGTGAGGGGCAAAACTTCATAAGGCTTGGGATTATAATGTCCATGAGAAGGGCAAGTTACTAACGAGAATTCTATCAAGCAGGCCGCTGGACTACTAACAATTCTTTCTGTATTGAAGAGACTCTATTACAGTATCAAATTACCGTATTTTTCTGATAAAAATAGTGCATGATTATGATTGATCAAAACTTTCTGCAACTAAATGCATAATTTATATTATTTATATAAGTTGTTATAAGAAGGTATTTTAGACTAAATTCAGGTTAGTTAGGTTTAAAGTAACATTGGAATGAATACAAATCTGTATTAATCACCACTAGTTGAATGAGCTCTGATCGTCCACTAGTTCTCATGTTATCATTAACCCACACTTTAATAGTTTCCACTTACTGTCTGAGGATACGCGTGAGTGGATTTGTCCCAATAAATGACTTTAATGACAAGGAGACTTCTGTATATAACAGAGCCACATTATAAAAATAATTAAATGTAAATACACCTTTGGTAGATTTACTCTGTGTAACAGAAACAATACCGAAAGTTACTGGTATATTAATATTATTATATTGTTTTTTATTTCATTCAAAGACATGCAAATAACTTTAAAAGCAATCTTTATTTATCGTGATCCTTATGCTGGAATTGGGCTTCCCAGGTGGCTCACTGACAAAGAGTCTGCCTGCCAATGCAGGAGCTGCAGGAGACGCAGGTTCGATTCCTGGGTCAGGAAGATTTCTCTGGAGGAGGAAGTGACAACCCTCTCCAGTGGGAAATCCCATAGACAGAGAAGCCTGGGGGGCTACAGTCCACGGGGTCTCAAAGAGCTGGACACGAATGAGTGACTGAGCATGCAGCAGAGCATACATGAAGTTAGGTAAAAATGAAGATTTGGAGGAAATCAAGATTACTTGTCAAGAGCAAAGGAAGTTTGTTTGTAATTCTCTAGGAAATCACCAGATGACAGAGAACTGAATTGATAGTTTAATTTCATATATTGTTATACAGTATTTCTAGATTTCCTAAAACTACTCACTTATATCATTGAAATGTCTCACAGAAGCCTTCATAACTTAGCATATATGCAAATAAATAGAAAACAATGATCATTGTCATAAGCATCACTGTGTGTGTGTGTGTGTGTGTGTGTGTGTGTGTGTATTATATAAACAAGGGAATCAAGTACTCAGGAGCAATGTATGCTCATTAAAACAATTAGATTATTTAAAGTTGATTGTCTAAATTTTAGCCCTTTGCCCAGTTACTTTGCCAAAAGCTTGGGTATTAATTGAACCAAGTATAAAAAGTGCATGGAGATAAGCCAGATAAATTATTAACTTTTAAATTGAGCCATCAGTATGTTGAAAGGCTAATTAGGCCCATCTGAGAATGTATCAACCCCATAATTACTCAGACTAACTAGATTAATCATCTAAAATATGTTCATGAGAAACTGCTAATATCTAACCTTGTGGTTTTGCAATGATCTTAGTTCAATGAGAAAAAGAAATCCATGTATGATTCCCCAATTAAGACAGAGTAGGACTTCTTAAAGCACATGTATAGATAAAGCACATGTATGGACTTTTTAAAGCACATATAAACCCAAAATTGGTGAGATGAAATGAGTTTTAAAATATTTAATCATCAAGGTCTTGGTCCAAATAAACAGTATTAGATATATCTACATTAGGAGGGAATGAATGATGAGGTTATTACTTGGAGATTTTTTTCTTTAGAACTCTGTGTATATTGATGTGTGCACGTGTGTGTGTGTGTGTGTGTGTACATGTGCATCTTAGAAGTTACATATGTATGTGGATAATCATTTTTATCACCAACATATGTTAAATTCAGATGAACTCAATGCATTTATTTAGAGTGCCTGTTATACACCAGACGTTAATATTGTTGTTGTTTAGCTGCTGTCATGTCCCACTCCTTTGCGACCCCATGGACTGTAGCCTGCCAGACTCCTCTGTCCATGGGATTCCCCAGGCAGTAATATTGAAGTGGGTTGCCATTTTCCTCCTCCTGGGGATCTTTGTGATTCAGGGATCAAACCACATCTCCCAAATCAGCAAGCGGATTCTTTACCTCTGAGCCCCCAGGGAAGCCCAGCATTAATATTAGATGGTGGGAAAATATGGGTGAAAAAGAAGCAGTTGCCTGAGAACAGCAATAGAAAACCACATAATAATAAGATGCAAAATAGTTTAAACATTCTATTTGTACTCACATATAAAAGCAATATTCATTAAGAGTCAAAGAAGATTCAACACTGAGCTGAAGCTTAATGTCTACAGGCAGCAGTCAGAACGGGAAGACTGCAGCCCAGGGGAACCAGCTGAAACTGCTCTGCCACTTAAGTCACATGGGTCAGCAGATCTAATGGAGCTCAAAGCATTATTGGCACAGAGAGAGGTTGTTCAGTGCCACTGGCAGGTCCCTGTAGATGAATCACAAATCCCACCCTTAGGGCTTGGGAGCAAAGCCCAGACATCATCTATTGACAATGAGTGTCCTTTTGAACATAGCTTTTGGCTTGCTTCTGGGTCTCAGTAAAGACTGAGGTGGACAAAACTGGAGCCTATTATACAGAGGGAAGTAAGCCAGAAGGAAAAACAAAACTACAGTATACTAACGCATATATATGGAATTTAGAAAGATGGTAACGAGAACCCTGTACGTGAGACAGCAAAAGAAATGCAGATGTATAGAACAGTCTTTTGGACTCTATGGGAGAGGGCAAGGGTGGGATGATAAGGGAGAATGGCATTGAAACATGTTAATCATCATATGTGAACTCAATCGCCAGCCCAGGTCTGATGCTCAGGGCTGGTGCACTGGGATGACCCAGAGAGAGGGAATCAGGAGGGAGGTGGGAGGAGGGTTCTGGAAGGGGAACACATGTATACCCGTGGCAGATTCATGTCAATGTATGGCAAAACCAACCCAATAATGTAAAGAAAATTAAAGAAATTAAATTAAAAAAAAGACTAAAGCTTAATAACCATGGGCCACCAAGTTACCAGGCATCTTGAGGTGTCCATCATGAGGCAAGAATTTCTGACCTACCACGGCACAAAGGCAGGCACATGTAACAGTGCTCCATTATCAAATGGAAGTGGGGATGACGGAGACAGAGCTTGAGCAGGGCTGAGGGAAAAGTAGCTTGTGTGAGGAAGCAGCTCACATGTCCATGGGTCCTGCTCATATATCACACTCTTGAGCCCAATAAAGACAGTGCTGCGGGATACAAAGACACCACCCAAAGCTGACAGCTGGGGTCATCTAGTCTCTGTCTGGGGTACCTCTAGAGGACAGGGGTGAATGGGAACTCGCCCAGGAGACTGTAACAGAGCACGGCCAGGAGCAGACCTCAGCGCAGCCCTGTCTGTGAGCTATTACTCTGCACCCTATCACCAGGCAACAAGTCCTGCTCAGCCATTTGCAATGGGCTCCTCCCCCAAGGAAGCAGCGGTCAGTGAGTGACCGTTAGTGGGGACATTCAGCCAAGGTCAGGGGAGCAGTGACTGTCAGATGGACAGTGAGCTAGGAGTCAATCCTGGCCTTCTCCCCAGGGTGCTCCAGTTCATCCAGCCTCAGACCAGTGGTGATCTGGGGGCCCAGGGGACATGTGGGGGGCTGTGTCCTGCTGACCTCCAGAGCCCTCACTGTGGCCCTACTGGCCAGGCCCAGGCTTTGAGGAGGCAGTGACCCCCTCCCCGCCTCTGCCACCTACTGGCAGCACCATCTGCCTGGGATGCCATCTGCAGGACCGGCTCCCATGACCCCCACCACATGGCTGGCCTGAGCAGCCTGAGGGCCAGTTGGGTTGGCGCCCAGCTCCCTCAGCGATGATGGCTGAGCAGGGTCGGAGGACCCGGCCCTGAGGGAGCTGCCAGCTGAGCTCTGGCTCAGCCAGGACTAAACCCTGGAGGGTAAGTCATGCCTCAGGACTTGCCCTTTCTTGTCAGAATAGAGACTAACACTCATGAGATATTTGGGGGAACAGTTACTTGAGTATGACCTGACCCCCAGAACAAGGACTCAGACACCAAGATGTTTACATAACACAAATGATTGGTGTCACCTCTGAGGACAGATCATGAAAGACACCTTTGTGTGCTCAGTCACTCAGTCCTGTCTGACTCTTTGGGACCCCATGGACTGTAGCCTGCCTGCCTCCTCTGTCCATGGGTTTGCCTGTTAAAAATAATGGAGTGGCTTGCCAGTCCCTCCTCCAGGGGATCTTCTTGACCAAGGATTGAACCTTCATCTCTTACATCTCGTGAACTGGCAGGCAGATTCTTTACCCAGCCTGGCTGGGGGAAGCATAAGCTGGAATCAAGACTGCTGGGAGAAATATCAATAACCTCAGATATGCAGATAATACCACCCTTATGGCAGAAAGTGAAGAAGCACTAAAGACCCTCCTGATGAAATTGAAAGAGGAGAGTGGGCTTAAAGCTCAGCATTCAGAAAACTAAGATCATGACATCCAGTCCCATCACGTCATGGGAAATAGGTGGGGAAATAGTGGAAACAGTGTCAGACTTTATCTTTTGGGCTCCAAAATCACTGCAGATGGTGATTGTAGCCATGAAATTAAAAGATGCTTACTCCTTGGAAGGAAACTTATGACCAACCTAGACTACATATTAAAACTCAGAACATTACTTTGCCAACAAAGGTCCATGTAGTCAAGGCTATGGTTTCTCCAGGGGTCATGTATGGCTGTGAGAGTTGGACTATAAAGAAAGCTGAGTGCGGAAGAATTGATGATTTTGAGCAGTAGTTTTGGAGAAGACTCTTGAGGGTCCCTTGGACTGCAAGAAGATCCAACCAGTCCATCCTAAAGGAGATCAGTCCTGGGTGTTCATTGGAAGGACTGACTTTGAAACTGAAACTCTGATACTTTGGCCCCTTGATGCAAAGAGCTGACTCATTGGAAAGACCCTGATGCTGGAAAATATTGAGGGCAGGAGGAGAAGGGGATGACAGATGATGAGATGGCTGGATGGCATCACCAACACGATGGCCATGGGTTTGGGTGGACTCTGGGAGTTGGTGATGGACAGGGAGGCCTGTTGTGCTGCGATTCCTGGGGTTGCAAAGAGTCAGACACGACTGAGCAACTGAACTGAATTGAACTGTATGCATTTCCTCTGGGCCTCAAATTATCTCTGATCTCCAGCCAGTTTTAACATCCTAAGAATCCCAGGTTCTGTGGCTGTGGAACACCCAAGGAATCTCCTCACAATACTGTTTAGAAAAGTATTTGGGAAAGTAAAATAAAGCCCATGTTATGTAGCTTAAGAACACCATTATCAATTTTGAATTGAGTCTCCTTTTGTTTTCATACTGTCCATGGTGTTCTCTAGGCTGGGTGCCAAAGAATTGATACTTTTGAATTGTGGTGCTGGAAAAACTTTTGAGAGTCCCTTGGACAGCAATATCAAACCAGTTAATCCTATAGGAAATCAACCCTGAATATTGATTGGAAGGACTGATGTTGAGGCTGAAACTCCAATACTTTGGTCACCTTATATGAAGAGCTGACTCATTGGAAAAGACCCTGAAGCTGGGAAAGTCTGAAGGCAAAAGGAGAAGAGGGTAACAGAGGATGAGATGGTTAGATAGCATCACCTACTAAGTGGACATGAATCAAAGCAAAGGACAGGGGAACCTGGTGTGCTGCAGTCATGGGGTCACAAAGAGTCAGACATAACTTAGCTACTGAACAACAACAACTCCTTTTATTTAAGTTTGGAGTTTGCCTTTCAAAGTCTTAGTTAAAGTGCTACATCTTGGGTGCTTGTGCTAACCTCTTCCAACAGCTCCTTAATGTATCTGCTCTAAAGTTATGACCAACTGGGCTGGAATTTTTTAATCTTTTTAGATGGAATTTCCTCCTGGTGAATGAGAGTGCCTTTGAGAAGACTTCTGTGTTCTAGAAATGCTCTTCCATTCTGTGTCTCAGTTCACAGGTATAAAAATATCTGTATGAATTCAGACTAAAGTGGAAACAGAGGAAGAATTTATTTGGCCAACATATGACTCCTCTTTTCATTTTAGAAAACCGGGTTCTTCTGACAAACGTCAAATCTGAACTTAGCTGAAGTTGACACTGCCACAACTCTCCAGATTTAACATGAATCTAGATTTGATAAAGAATTGCAAAATGAGACTCATACTGTTGGAAGTGTATTGCATTTTAATATAGAATTGGATGACAAGCATGAACAGTCAAGAGTGGCAAAGATAATACCAAACATACCTGGTGCCACCCACAACTTTGCTTCACTTCGTGCACACATCGCTGTTGTGTGTATGTAATATACACAAGGCACTGCGATGTTATACAGAGTAAGAAAATAGATATGGCTGCTCGAAATGAGCAAATGTATGAATGGGAAAGGTGAGTTACAAGTAGTTACAGGTGTGGCAGGATGCTCAGGGAAACTTTTTTTATCTCATTTTCAGTCAAGGCTCCAACACAAATGAAGCCACAGTATAAGCGAGGAGAAGACATGGCCAAGGATGACTTCCTTGGAGGAAGCAATAAGGTTAAAACTAAACGCTTGCTCGATCTAGAAAAGATGGATGCTGAATGGTCACAAGAGGATCAATCCACTAGGATTTTTCCAGTTTAATGATCACTAAAGTGGGAGCTTTATGACTAGATGTAACCAAAGAGATTTTACTATCTAAAAATGATTAACAAAAACTATAAATCAATTATACTCTGATATTATCAAATAAAAAATATGAAAAGGAGATACAAATGGCCAGGTGTAAAATAGATATGCAACAAGGATCTACTGTATAGCACAGGGAACTATAGCCTTTATCTTATAATAACTTTTAAAGGTGTATAAGCTGTAAAAATACTGACTCACAATGCTGTATACTTTATACTAATATAACATCATTAATTATTAACTATACTTCAATGAAAATTACAATGAAAAATCTAAAGAATAAATCTCTTAATAAAAAATAAACATGATTAAGAAAGTCCTGGCACTTAGCCTGAAACTCATAGAAGTGTTAAAGGGAAAATCCCATGGAGAACATATGATAACACAGAGAGGGAATTTTTTTTAAAATGTTGAAAAGATTAAATATGAATGTTGCTCATTCAGTATAATGTGAGTTATAAGAAGGAAAGTGGATTTTGTTATGAAACTCTATAAAAAGAAGGAATTAAATTTGTCTGGAGGTCAGCAAAACCTTCCCAGGAGACAGAATTTCAGGTCATACCAGAAGGATGAGAAGAAATCTGTTAATGAATTTGTGTTATCTTTATTATCTGTATCAGACACTGCATGATTTAAGCATGTGAATACTATTATTTCTATCTTTCAGACAAGAATGTGAATGACAGAAAGTTTGAAAATTTTGCTTGAATGATTTAACACGTGATTGGTGGTACCAGTCTTCAAACTGATATCTGTGGGACCTGAGAGCATCAGATCTTAATGAGATGCAAAGATGACACGCAAAGTTTGGTTCCATCTAGACTCAATAGGCAACTGAAGCAGACAGAATGCTGATGCTGGAAGATCTTAGATCCTCCTGGAGAAAGACTACAACTGCACATTAAGGAAAAATGAACCTTCTACTGCAGGAAGGGGGTTGGTGTCAGGATGATCCTGAGATGTGTAATGCATCCAGTTACCTACATGTCATGTTTCAAAGGGCATTAAAAGGATCCCTAACTAGTACATGTCTCCCTCACCAGCCTTGTCCCTATACCTGAAATTCTAATAGACACGCTCATGATGTAATATGTTGCAATGCCTTTTTAAACACATTTTTTCTCCACTCATGCAGGTATTATTGCCTTATGGGGAAAAATCTATTTATTTATCAGGTTAATTTCTGAAGAAAAAGCCTAGTGGAATAAGTAAAAGAGTGTTATGTTTTGAACAACAAATAAAGATCCAGGATGCAGTGTCTCTTCTGGAGACATACCTAGAATTCCACCAGAATTATGCGATGAAATAATTGTAAGACACGGGATTAGAGAAGGTAGGGAAAAACTGTGGCAGCAAAAATGTGAGACATGTGAAAAAGACAAGCTGAGGATGTTGCCTCGACAGCTTTGACTCAATCAAGCTAGTTAAGCTAGCTTAGACTATATGTAGGCTAAACCAAAGCTGAAACTAGGTTGAGCCTAGATGTGATCACAATACTACTGCCTGACGGTGTTTATTGGTTTTGACGTGGTGTGATTAGGAACATTACCAGAGTCGGCGGTGGCCATTCCAACTTGTACGTATCATTTGACAGAGAAAATGAGTTTCTGTAGATGTAACTAGTATAAAATATATTATGCTATAATGAAGTGTAAGCAGGTATGAAATAAAATTTAAAAGTTGATGTGGTTACACTGTACACGATTTTCACAGATTGGAAAGAATTTCCCCAGGATGGTCCTGAGATGGATATCATGGCCAGTTACCTACATGCTACGCATTATTTTTAAATGTTTATTAATTTATTTGGCTGCACCAGGTCTCAGCTGCAGCATGCAGGACCTTCGATCTTTGTTGTAGCATGCAGCATCTTCAGTTAAGGCATGTGAACTCTTGGTTGCACAGTGTGGGATCTAGTTCCCTGACCAGGGATGGAACCCAGGCCCTCTGCATTGGGAGCATGGGATCCTAACCGCTGGACCTCCAGGAAAGCCCCTACAGGCTATGTATTAAAGAGCATTCAAAAGATCCCTGACTATAGTGGACATATATCCCTCACTAGATGTGTCTTTTGTATACTGAAATTCTTATAGTCTATATCACCTAACATCATTCTAATATTGAACACTGGTCAAAACATCAGCCTGATCGATAGGTACTTACTGAGAAGCCTATCATATGTAAGTGGTATAAGGCAATCAATCCATCAAACAAAGCTTCTTTATCCATTGATAGGATTATCTATCACAAGGAGGGCTAACAGGGAAGTTGACAGTTGGAAATCTTGCAAATAATATAAACCTAAGATGGCAACTAAGTGACCCATAATGTGAGGAGAATCATCCTTTTGAGCTCACTCTTTTCAGGAAGGCTAGAAAATAGAGGTTTCTGACTTCTTAGAAGAATTAGACTAGTAAATTCAACCCTTCCCTCTTCTCTTAGGCTCATTGCCAGAAGTAATTTGTCCAATTGGAGAGACTGGGAAAGTTTTGAAACAAACATGCAGATCACCAAGTCTGGGGTCTTTGTTGTAAGGGAAGCCTTCCCACTGCTTCGACTTTGAGTCCCTGTGTTCCATCACTAGGGAAACTTCATCACCAGGGCATTGTATCTCCATGCTATACTTTCTGGGGTCCTCGGTCAGAGCAACCTTCATCCTCCCCTTGGTTAGATCCCAAGTCTAGACCGGGAAAGAAGCAGAGAATCCCAATTTCTGACTCCAAATCCAGTCCCAATCTATGAGCCCCTATGTGGCTCTACTAGAAATACATCTTATAATTTTATCTCCATCTGGTCCTGGGTCTTTCCACTTCAAAAGCAGAGTGATAATTTGAGCTGATTTAGTATAGTTGCTTATTATCTCCAGAAACCAAATCTGTAAGAATTGTTTCAATACTTACATTGACTCATATTTAAAAAGTTTGGACTACCTTGACTTGTATCACTTTGAATGCATAAACTATATAACAATGTGTGGCACATTGGTTTCATAAAAATCTGTTTAAATATTTGTATGACTCTAGTAAACTTTAAACTGGATGAGGGCAGTCATCCTGTTTAGTTCACTCTTAGGAACAAAGTCCAGTGGTCTCCCTTGTACATATGTGGTTCTTGGGGGGAAAGAGACTTTTAATAAGTGAATTAAGCAAGTGTTTATCAAATTCACATCATTATAATTTCCCAGAATCCTATATCAAACAACTAGATACAATTTCAGGCTTCAAAGAGCTTCACGCTTTCTGTCTTCTCTCTTAAAGCCTCTCTCTCACGGTGACTCAAAAGGTGACACTCTCACAAATGAAATGTTCATGGAATAAAAATTGAGAATGTGCTTATGATGTTATCAAAGACATCTAGAATTTGAGACAGTAAAAGCTCTGAAAGTTTAACTTGTAACATTTTTACTTTTCTTCCTTTAATCACAGCATCAATATGCTCTCATACTTTCAAGTTATTCTTGTTTGTTTCTTTTCTATTTTTATTCTACTACGAGATGAGTTGGTAGCATCCACATATCAGCCCGGCCCTTTGGACTTCAAAGCAGACATTTTTCATCAGGCAGACTTTTAGACTAAGATTCTTCCCCCATTGTTTCTATGAATCATTCATGCTATGCCCACAATGCTCTTCTCTCTAGAAATAATTCATTCTTTGAGGTAGTAATGGATTTTGTGTGTGGAGGGTACTGAGCAATGGGGGCAGTGACCAATGGAAGGTCTGTAGTTTGATGTGTAAAGTATGATTCTTATTGGGCAATATGCGAGCAGGACTCTGAAATAAAGGGACTGAGAAAGGTGTGCCAAACTCTGGATGGAAAACGTTCCAAGCTCAATAAACAAAGAGCATAACAGGGTATTGTCTTTCTCTGTGGCCTCAGTTCTCCCTAAGATGAGCTGAGACCCTCCCCAAATTTTCTTTTTTCTTTTCCTTTTATTGATGGTTGGAATGCATTTTTAAATGTTGAAGTACAACTGACATACACTCTTCCTTTTCTTAACAGAAGCTTTAGATGCTATCATCAGGCCATAGTAGGATTTAATCCAAGTTTCGAGCTGTGGATATTCGTGATTTTGTAAGAAACTACAGGGCACAAATCTTGAATACAAAGGCAATCCTGAAACTCTAAAGGCAAGTTGATTGCTTCAAACCACTAAGATATGTTTCTCTCCTAGTTGCCTGACTTGTTTGCAGACTTGTTCAGAATTTACAAATTCAAAACAGAATAAAACACATCCCAAGTCTTTATATTAAAACAAAGTAGAAATCTTGAACCCTTTCCCTCCACAGTCCAGTAAATCAGCTAATCCTTCACATTTAATTTCTTAAATGCCTCACTTATGTAACCTCTTGGCAAATTAGTTTGACATTCTGGTAGCTCCTGGCAGAATTAAGGGGCTTCCCTTGTGGCTCAGATAAGAATCTACTTACCCTGCTGGAAACCTGGGTTCCATCCCTGGGTCCAGAAGATCCCCTAGAGGAGAATTAAGGTGAAAAGCTCAGCCATCATAATGAGATGCGTATTCTATTACAACTATAAATATATATATTCCCCCAACCTCATACCATTCTCTATTTTTTTTCTGAAAACACTGATTTGATCACATTGTGATCTTGCATACAACCTTCTTTTGCTTTACTTGGTTTGGAAGATAGTGTCCAACATCTTCAGCACAGACGGAAAAGTCTTTAACTCTGGTCTTGACCTTGCCTCCGGAATAAGTTTCCAGTTCACCCTCCTCAGCCATGTGTATGTTCTAGCACAGTGGTTCTCAAATCTGGCTGCTTATTAAAGTAAACCTGGGAGCAAGAACTCTAATGCTCTGGTACCACCCCAGAAAAATTATACCAGATTCACCCTGAGTGCAGGTTCGATGGCAATATTTATGAAAAGTTCTCTTTATGGATGTACATTTGAGTGAAGGTGGTTGAAATATATCCTTGCTGCATGTTGCTATTTCTATTGGCAATTTAGCCTAATTTCCAGATGTACTAATTCATAATCAAACAAAAGGGGAATGTAAAAATAACCACCCTGAGCATATTATTTATCAAACACCCACAGGTCTGTAGGATCACAAGTGCTTTCAGTCATTATAGAAAAATTTTATGCACCTTCTAATTCTGGCAGCTTTCTATTTATACTTCAAAATGTAACAAGTACAGACATAGCGCACAGACTTGTGGTTGGTGAGGGAAGGGAGGAGAGGGAAGGATTGGGAGTTAGGGATGAGCAGACGTAAGCTATTCTATACAGGATGGATAAACAACAAGGCCCTGGATAGCACAGGGAACTGTGTGTGACATCTTGTGATAAACCTTAGGGAATAGAATATGAAAAAGAAAGTATGTGTATATAATGAAATCACTTTGCTATACACCTGAAATTAGCACAACATTGTAAATAAACTCTATTTCAATTTTTTTAAAAGTTAACTTAAGTATCACCACCCCTTGGAAATGTCATAAGACAGTAGTGACTCGAGAAAAAGCACAATATCACCCCCTCCACTCGAGATGAGGACTGATGTCCTTGTGGTGACTTCAACAAAACCCCAGGTTTCTGCTCAGCTACACGGATGGAGGTCTGACT
>ML662445.1:19133-38870 GCA_007570785.1 Antilocapra americana
CACTCGCAATGAGGACTGATGTCCTTGTTGTGACTGAAACAAAACCCAGGTTTCTGCTCAGCTACATGAATGGAGGTCTGACTCCCCCGTTGCACATATCAAAAATCTGCCCAAAAGCCCTGCCTTCATGCAAAGGAGTTCTGACAACCCGAGAGCAAAGGCGAGTTGCATCCATCACACGGAGATGAGCACGTACTCTCTTGGAGAACCTCAATAGGAACTCTGATAGCCCTGTCCAAACTCGAGATTAAAGCTCAGGTTCATACCTCAACGAAAGATGAGGACCTATTCTGGTGTAGTGACTCAAGAAGAGCCCCGAGATGGCCCATGCACATCAAAATGAGGGCCTGCGTTCCCTGAGGCAACATTCGATGCTCTCAGAGGACCAGGTCGCAGCTCCAGATGGATCCAAAAGTGCCCACTGCAACTCGAGAAACTGCCTGCCATAAGTCGAGAAACTGCCCACCGCAAACCGAGAAATATCTGATGATTTCCCTCTCAGAGCAAGATGAGCCCTGATTCCCCTGCAGTGACTTGATAACCCATCTTGGCTCCTCCTCCAACCTCCCAAGTTGCCTTGGCTTCCCTGAGTCTTCACCATAGGATCCCTGACTTGAAAGTGGCAGATTGAACGGAACACTATACTCCCCACTACAACACAAGGAATGAAGTGTTTCGCCTCTCTATGTGACCTGAGACTTTTTTTTAACATACGGCACGTCCGGAACAGTCCCAAGTTACATCTAGAATCTCCAGAGGAAGCTTGGCTCCCTTCTTGCCCCTCAAGAGAATCTACAATATACATGTCGTCATTCAAGAGGAACCTCATCCTCCCCACCAGAACTCCAAAGGTGCCGTTTACTCCACCTCATCACAACATGAGGGATGATGGGCCCCAGCATTGTCTCCAGAGGACACATGACGTTTCTCTTACACCTTAAAAGGTGGCCTATCTCACCAATTGAAACTCGAGAGGAGCCCAAAGCTTTTTGCCACATTTTGAAAGGACAGCTAGTTGCTCCTCAACTTCAGATAAAGCCATTTTCTACAGTATTTCTGGAAGTTGCCTCTGAACATGAAGGAAGGCCTTCATGCCTCGTTTTATCTCAAGATAAAGCTCCAATTACCTGACTCAAAAAGACAGGACTCCTGACCTTTCCCCCTTTTAAAACACGAGAGTAACATGGAGTCCCATGCCTCAATACGAGTTGAGGCCTCACTCCTAGTTTCCACTCGATCAGGACCCCGACATCCATTTCGCAAATCAAGATGGAACCCAGAGTCCCCCCGTCTCAATTTGAAATGAGATCATATTATATCTCAGAAGCGACTCCAGAGCAATCCCACGTTTCTGCAGGCAACCCTAAATAAGACTTCACTTCCCTTGTCCAGAGGAGAGGCTCACTGAGGTCCCCAAAATGATTTGAGTGGGACCCAAAGCTTCCCTCGGAAACTCGAGTAAAAGCACAATATAACCCCCTCAAATGGAGGTGAGGGGGTTATTTCCCTGTGGTGACTTGAACAGAACCCCAGGTTTCTGCTCAGCTACATGGATAGAGGTCTGACCCCTCTGATGCACATATCTAAAAAAAGCCCAAAAGGGCTGCCTTAATGAAAAGGAGTTCAGACAACCCAAGAGCAAAGACGATTTACATACCTCACAATGAGATGAACACGTACTCTCTTGGAGAAAATCAGTTGGAATGCTGACAGCCCTGTCGAAACTAGAGAGGAAACCTGACGTTCATACCTCAACTAAAGTTGAGGCCCTATTCCACTCTAGTGCCTCGAGAAGAGCCGCTAGATGGCCCTCTCACATTGAAACGAGAGCCTGACTTCCCTGAGGCAAAAGTAGAGGCTCTCAAAGGACCACATCGCAACTCAAGAAGGATCCAATCGTGCCCGCTGCAACTCGAGAAACTGCCCACTGCAACTGGAGAAACAACCCAAGATTTCCATCTGTATGTGAGATGAGTTCTGATTCCCCTGCAGTGACTCGAGAACCTTCCTCGGCTCCTCCTCAAACCTCCCACGTTGCCTTGACTTCCCTGAGGCCTCATGAGAGCCTCATTTGAAAGTGGCAGTTTGAGAGTAACACTAAATTTCCCATGACAACTCAAGAAATGAAGAGATTTCCCTCTCAATGTGAGCTGAGTCTTTTTTCCTAAGCACCTCCTCCAGAACACTCCTGCATTCCTTCTCGAATCTCAAGAGGAAGCTTGGTTCCCTTTATGCACCCCAAGAGGATTCCTGAGATATGCGTCATTATTCAAGAGGAACCTCGTGCTCCCTGCCACAACTCGAAAGGCATGTGTTGTCCACCTCATCGCGAGATGAGGTATGATTAGCTCCTGAGTTGTCTGGAGAGGACACATTACATTCCTCTCACATCTCAAGAGGAGGACTTTCTCACCATCTGAAACTCGAGCGGAATCCAGAGTTACCTACTGCTTGTCAAAAAGACAATGTGTTGCCCCTAGATCATATGCACTATATATGACATCACATCCACTCTTTATTTACTATCACACATTGGTATTTATGACATTATTTCCACTGTATTTTATATCTGTGACATCACAGCCACTGTATGTATAACATTATGCCCCTATGTTTATGACATCATATCCTCTATATGTGATATGACACACACACTGTTTGAAAACAGAACCATTGGATCTGACAGCAAACCTGCTATATCTGACATCATGTCCACTCTATTTGTGTCAACACACCTACTGTATGAGTGATTTCACACTGATTATATGTATGACATCCTATGCATTATATATGACAACACATCAACTCTTTATGACAACCCACTTCTCCATTTATTGCATTACATCCACTGTATTCATGATATCATATCCAATATATATGAAGTCACATCAACTGAACATGACATCGTATCTTCTATACATGTGACATCGCTTCCACTGCATCTATGTCATCACACCCATTCTATTCGTGACATAACAACTACTCTATGTGTAAAATCACACTGGGTGAATACATGACATCACAATCACTATACATGACGTCATATTCACTCTTTGTGACTTCACAGTATTTATGATTTCACACCCACTATAACTGATCACATCCACTCTGTGTCATCTCACTCAATGTATAGACAGTATCACACACAGTGTATGTTTGACATCACACCCATTATATGTATGGCATCATCTGGAGTATATATGACATCACACCCACTCTTTATGACATCACGTTCTGTATATTCATGACATCACATCCACTATATATGACATCACATCCAGTGTATGTGACATCACAGCCACTGTATATATGACATACACCCACTATATTTACAATACCATATCCAGGGTATATGACGTCACATCCGCTGTATCTTCCATCACATGCACTGTATCTATGTCATCACATCCACTGTGTAGATGACATCACACCCACTGTGTGTGTGATATCACACCCCAATATGTTTGAAATCATATAAATTAAAAACAACATAATGTCCACTATTTATGAGATCACACCATGTACTTAAGGGATAACAACTACTGCATTCATGTTATCACATTGACTGTATCTGTCTAATCACACCCACTGTATATATGACTTCATATATACAGTGTATGACATCATATCCACTATATATGACATTATATTCACTCTTTATGACATCACATGCACTGTATTCTTGACAGCACATGTGCTATACATGAAGTCACATCAACTGTATATGACATCACATCTTCTATACATGTGACATCATATTCACTGTATCTGTGTCATCACACCCATTTTATTCAGGAATTCACACCCACTCCATGTATGACATCACACTGGGCCTATGTATGAAATCACATGCACTATATATGACATCACATTCACTATTTATGACATCAATACACAGTATTTATGACATCACACCCACTATATGTATGAAATCCTATGCAATATATATGATATCATATCCATTCTGTATGACATCAGCCCACTGTATTTATGACATCACATCCACTGTAATCATGGCATCACACCCACTCTATATGATATCTCATCCACTTTATGACATCACATCCACTGTACATGTGAAATCACAGGCAATTTATCTGTGACATCACACTCACTATGTTTATGACAATATATCCGCTAATGAGGCATCATGAGCACTGTGTGAATGACAACACAACCACTATATCTGACATCACACCCACTCTATCTGACATGATCTCCACTGTATCCTTTCATCAAAACCACTATATGTATGACATCACACCCTCTATATGTATGATATCATATGCACTATATATGTCATCACACCCACTCTTTATGACATCACACCACTATATTTATGACATCATATCCAATGTACTCATGACATCACATCCAATGTACTCATGACATCACACTCACTGTATATGAAGTCACATCAAATGTATATGAAATCACATCTTCTGTACTTGTGATACTGCATCAATCTGAGCCATCAAACCCACTCTATAGGTGATATGACAAGTACTTTATGTATGACATCATACCCAATATATGTATGGCATCATATGTGCTCTTTATGACATAATATCCACTCATTATCATATCACATCACTGTATTTATAACATCACTTGCACTGTATTCATGCCATCACACCCACTATATGTGAAGTCACATCAACTGTATATGACATCACATCTTCTATACAAACAACAGCACATCCATTACCTGTGTCATCACACTGGGCATATGTATGACATCACATGCACTAGACTCGACATCATATTCACTATTTATGACATTAAATAACAGTATTTATGACATTGCACCCACTCTACCACATCATCACAACCACTCTATTGATGATATCACACACATTGTATGTATGTATATCATATCCAATATATGTATGACATCATATGCAGTATATATGTTATCCTACCCATTCTCTTGAACATCACACCACTGTACCTACAACATCAAACACACTATATCTGACATCGCTTCCACTGTATCTGTATCATTCAACCCACTGTATAGATGATATCACACCCACTCTATGTCCATCACACCCAGTATATGTATGACACCATATGCTCTACATGACATCATATCCCCTCTTTATGACATCACACCACAGTGTTTCAAACATCAAATCAGATGTATTCATGATATCACACTCACTCTTAGGACTTCATGTCCACTGTATGACATCACATCCACTCTGTTCATGATATCACGCCCTCTATATGTAATATCACATCCACAGATTATGACATCACATCGACTATACATGTGACACCACAGCCATTGTATCTATGACATCACATCCAGTGTTTATGACATCATATTCACTATATATGTCATCACAGTCAGTGTATTTTACAAGAGAACCACTATATCTCACATCACACACACTATATCTCACGTCACACACAATGTATCAGTGTCATCACACCCATTATATCAATATTACATCTAAGATATACAGGACATCATATGCGGTATCCATGACATCATATCCATTCTCTATGACATCATATCCACTGTATTCATGACATTACACTCACTATATATGACATCTCACCCACTGGTTATGACATCACATCGACTATACATAGCACTACCCAGCCACTGTATCTATGACATCATACTCTCTGTGTCTACATCACATCCACTGTACTTATGTCATCACAACCGCTGTATGTATGACACCATACCCACGATATGTATGACATCATATGCATTATATATGACATCACATCCACTCTTTGTGACATCGCACTGATGTATTTTGCATCACATTTACTGTATTCATGATATCACACTCATATATGACATCACATCCATGGATTATGACATCACATTTTGGATACATGTGACATCGCATCCACTGTATCTGTGTCATCACACCCATTCTATGGATGAACTCACAAATACTCTATATATGACATCAATCTGGGCATACGTATGTTTCACATGCACTGTACATGACATCACATTCACTCTTTATGACATAAAATATACAGTATTCATGATATCACAGCCACTATATGTGAAATCACATTCACTGATGATGACATCATATTAACTATACATGAGACATCACGACAACTCTATCGATGACATCACACACACTACATTTATATTATCATATCCACGTTATATGACATCACACATATTGTGTGCAATAAGAACACAACCACTATATATGACATCAACCTACTACATCTGATATCACACTCATTCTGTGTCTTCACACCCACTCTACGTATGACATTGCACCCACTATATGTATGCCATCATATGCACTATATATAACATCACATCCACTCTTTACTTACCATCACACAATGGTATTTATGACATCATTTCCACTGTATTTTATACCTGTGGCATCACAGCCACACTATCTATAACATTATGCCCACTATGATTATGACATCATATCCACTATATGGGACACCACACACACTCTGTGTGACAACACAACCACTGGGTCTGACATCAAACCCACTATATCTGACATCACGTCCAGTATATGACATCACACCCATTATATCTGACATCACATCCACTGTATCTGTGTCAACACACCAACTATATGTATGATATCACACCCATTGTATGTGTGACATCCTATGCATTGTATATGACAACACATCCACTCTTTATGACAACCCACTTCTCCATCTTTGGCATCACAACCACTGTATTCATGATATCACATCCAATATATATGAAGTCACATCAACTGTATATGACACTACATCTTCTATAAGTGTGACATCACTTCCACTGGATCCATGTCATCACATCCATTCTATTGGTGACCTCACAACCACTCTATGTATAAAATCACACTGGGTGTATACATGGCATCACATTCAGTATACATGACATCACATTCACTCTATTTGACATCACAGTATTTATGACTTCACACCCACTATAACTGATCACATCCACTCTGTGTCATCTCACCCAATGTGTACATGGTATCACACACAATGTATGTATGACATTACATCCAATATATGTATGGAATCATATGTAGTACATATGATATCACACTCGTTCTTTATGACATCACATACCCTGTATTCATAACATCACACCCACTATATATGACATCACATCTAGTGTATGTGACATCACATCCAGTATACATGTGCCATCACAACCACTGTATCTATGACATACATTCACTTTCTTTACAATACCATATCCAGGGTATATGACATCACATCCACTATATCTTCCATCACATGCCCTGTATCTGTGTCATCACATCCACTGTGTAGATGACATACATCATTGGGGTATGTATGATATCACACCCCAATATCTATGTCATCAATTATAAATGACATCACATCCACACTTTATGACATCACACCTCCGTATTTAAGACATAACAACCACTGTATTCCTTAGATCACATTAACTGTATCTGTCTAATCACACACACTGTATATATGACTTCATACTCACGATGTGTATGACATCACATTCACTATATATGATATGACATTCACTCTTTATGACATCACACCACATGTGGTATCACATCCAATGTATCTGTCTCATCACACCAATTTTATTGATGAATTCATACCCACTATAGATATGACATCACATTGTGCCTATGTATGACATCACAAGCACTATCCATGACTTCACACTCTTTATAATATCAAAATACAATACTTATGACATAACACTGACTATGTCCAACATCACATCCACTACACAGGTGTCAGTACACCCACTGTATGGATGAAATCACAACAAATGTATGCATGACATCACACCCAATATATGTACGACATCATAAGCACTATATGTAACTCTGAGTTCTTCAACCTTCATTTGAAATGAGACCCTGTGATATCCCGGAAGCAACACCAGAGCAATCCCACTCACCTGCAGGCAACTCGAAAGGAGACTTGACTCCCTTTGACAAGAAGAAAGGCTCACTGAGGTCCTCGACACGACTCTAGTGGAACTCGAAGCTTCCCACCAAAACACTAGAAAAAGCACAATATAACCCCCTCAACTCGAGATGAGGCCTTATTTCCCTGTGATTACTTGAACAGAACACCAGGTTTCTCCTCAGATACTCGGATAAAGTCTAAAATCCCTGTTGCACACATCTAGGAAAAGCACAAATGCCCTGCCTCAATAAGAAGGAATTCTGACAACTAGAGATCAAAGTTACAGACTTCACAACGAGATGAGGGCTGACTCTCTTGGAGATACTCAATAGGAACTCTGATATGTAGCCCTGTCAAAACAAGAAAGGAAACCTGAGATTCATACCTCAACTAAAGGTGAGGCCCTATTCCGCAGTAGTGACTTGACAAGAGCCCTGAGATGGCCCTTGCACATCGAAACGATGACCTGACTTCCAGGAGGCAACATTAGAGGTTACCTGAGGACCACGTGGCAACTCAAGAGGAATCCAACAGTCCCCAGGGCAACTCGAGAAACTGCCCGCCGCAACACGAGAAACATCTCAAGATATCTCTATGAATGCGAGATGACAATTGATTCTCCTACAGTGACTTGAGGACCTTCCTCAGCTCCTCATCGAACCTTCCAAGGTTTGCCTTGACTTCACTGAGGTTTCAAGAGAGTGGCCCTGAATTTAAAGTGGCAGATTGAGAGGAACACTTTACTCCCTGCCACAACTCAAGAAATGAAGAGATTCCCCTCTCAATGTGAGGTGAGGCTTATTTCTGATGCAGCGCCCCCAGAATACTACTAGGTTACCTCTCATATCTCAAAAAGAAGCTTGGCTCCCTTTATGCACCTCAAGAGGATCTCCAAGATATGCGTCATCATTCAAGAGGAACCTCCAGCTCCTCACCACAACTGGAAAGGCCCCATGTTCTCCCACTCATTGCAAGATGAGGTTGATTAGTCCCTGCGTCGTCTCAACAGGACACACGACATTCTAATCACAACTCAAAAGGGGGATTTTCTCACCAATTGAAACTCGAGAGGAACCCAGAGCTTCCTGCTGCAAGTCGAAAGGAAAGCGAGTTGCACCTCAACTTCAGATAAAGCCTGATTCTACACCACCTCTGGGAATTTACCTCAGGACAGGAAGGGAGGCCTAACTCCCTTGCTGTACCTTGAGAACATGGAGTCCCATGCCTCAACACGAGATGAGGCCTTTCTCCCAGTTCCAACTCGATAGGGACTCCAAAATCTGTGTTGCAAATGGAGATGGAGCCCTGAGTTCTGCTCCCTTAATTTGAAATGAGACCCTATGATATGCCAGAAACGACTCCAGAGCAATCCCACGCTCCGGCAGGCTATGCAAAAGGAGACTTGACTTCCCTGTGAAAGACGAAAGGCTCACTGGGGTCCACATCAAGACTAAAGTGGAACCCGAATCTTCCCACCAAAACTCGAGATAAAGCACAATATAATCCTCACAACTCGAGATGAGGCCTAATTACCCTGCGATGACTTGAACAGAATCCCAGGTTTCTCCTCTGCTACATGTATGGAGGTCTGAATCCCTTGTTTCACATATCTAAGAAAAGCTCAAATGCCCCGACTCTATGAAAAGGAGTTCTGACAACTGGAGAGCAATGAGGAGTTACATACCTCACAACGAGATGAGGGCTGACATTCTTGGAGAAACTAAATAGGGACTCTGATAGCCCTGTTGAAACTATAGAGGAAACCTGAGGTTCAAACCTCAAGTAAAGATGAGGGCTTATTATGCTGTAGTGAATCGAGAAGAGCCCTGAGATGGCCCTTGCACCTCAAAACAAGAGTCTGACTTCCCTGAGACAACATGAGAGCCTCCCAGATGACCACATAGCAACCCGAGAGGTATCCCAAAGTGCCTGCTGCAACCCAAGAAACTGCTCACCACAACCTGAGAAACATCCCAAGATTTCCCTCTGAATACGAGATGAGGCCTGATTGCCCTGCAGTGACTTGAGAACCTTCTCGGCTCCTTCTCAAACCTCCCAAGTTGCCTTGACATTCCTGAGGCTTCATGAGAGAGTCCCTGATTTTAAAAAGGCAGATCAAGAGGAACACTATACTTTCTGCCACAACCCAGGAAATGAAGGGATTTTCCTCTCAGTGTGAGGTGAGGCTTTTTTTTCTCATGCACCGCCTCCAGAACACACCCAAGTTACCTCTCGAATCCTAAGAGGAAGGTTGGCTCCCTTTATGCACCTCAAAAGGATCTCCAAGATACGCATCATCATTCAAGAGGAACCTAGTGCTCCCTGTCATAACTCAAAAGGCCCCATGTTTCACCTCATTGCGAGATGAGGGATGATTAGCCCCTGCATCTTCTCTAAGGAACACACGACGTTCCTATTGCACCTCAAGAGGCGGACTTTCTCACCAACTGAAGCTCTAGATAAGCCAGAATTTCCTACCACAAGTCAGAAGACAGCGTGTTTACCCTCAACTTCAGATAAAGCCTGATTCTCCAGCATCTCTGGGAATTCGCCTCTGAACATGAAGGGAGGCCTAACTCCCTTGTTGTACCTCAAAAGAAAGCTCCAATTACTTGTCTCAACTAGACAGGAGTCCTGACCCCTCCCACTTTTACAACATGGGAGGAACATGGAGTCCCATGCCTCAACACGAGCTGAGGCCTTCCTCCCAGTTTCATCTTGATAGGGACCCTGACATTCATGTCACAAATGGAGATGGAACCCTGAGTTTCCCCACCATAATTTGAAATGAGACCCTATGATATCCCAGAAGTGAGTCCAGAGCAATCCCACACTCCTGCACGCAATTCGAAAGGAGACACGCTTTCCCTGGGGGAGACTAGATGCTCACTCTGGTCCCCAGCAGGACTCTAGTAGAACCCGAAGCTTTCAACCCAACCTGGAGCAAAATCACAATATAACCCCCTCAACTCGAGATGAGGCCTTATTTTCCTGCAGTGACTTGAAGACCACCCCAGGTTTCTCCTTAGCTACATGGATGGAGGTCTGACTCCTGTGTTGCACACATCTAGGAAATGCCCAAATGCCCCACCTTAATTCAATGGAGTTCTGACAACTTGAGAGCAAAAGGGAGTTACATGCCTCACAATTAAATGAGGGGTGACATTCTTGGAGAAACTCAATAGGAACTTGATAGACCTGTCGAAACTCAAGAGGAAACCTGAGGTTCACACCTCAACTAAATGTGAGGGCCTATTCCATGGTAGTGACTCAAGAATATCACAGAGATGGCTCTCGCACATTGAGGAGAGGGCCTGACTACCCTGACATAACATTAGAGGCTCCCAGAGGACCACATCACAACATGAGAGAGATACAAAAGTGTCCGCTGCAACTCGAGAAAGTGCCCGCCATAACTCGATAAACATTCCAAGATTTCCCTCTGAATGCGAGATGAGGCCTGATTCCCCTCCAGTGACTCGAGAACCTTCCTCGGCTCCTCCTTGAACCTCCCAAGTTATTTTAATTTCCCTGAGGCTTCAGTAGAGGGACGCTGGGTTTAAACTGGCAGATCGAGAGGAACACTATACTTCCTGCAACAAATCGAAAAACAAAGAGATCCCCTCTCAATGTGAGGTGAGGCCATTTTTCTCATGCAGTGCCTCCAAAACACTCCCAAGTTCCCTCGCGAATCTCAAGAGGCATCTTGGCTCCCTTTATGCACCTCAAGATGATCTGTAAGATACATGTCATCATTCAAGAGGAATCTCATGCTTCCTGCCACAACTCAAAAGGCCCCATGTTCTCCACCTCATCGCAGGATGGGAGATGATTAGCCCCTGTGTCATCTCAAGAGTACACAAGACATTCCGCTCGCACTTCAAGAGGACACTTTTATTACCAACTGAAACTGGAAAGGAACCCAGAGCTTCTTGTCACAAGTCAAAAGGACACTGAGTTTCCCCTCAACTACAGATAAAAGCTGACTCTCCACCACCTCTGGGAATTTGTCTCAGAACACGAAGGGAGCCCTAACTCCCTTGCTGTAACTCGAGAAAAAGTTCCAATTACCTGCCTCAGCGAGACAGGAGTCCTGACCCCTCCACCTTTTATAGCACGAGAGGAACATGGAGTCCCAGGTTTCAACACGAGCTCAGGCCTTCCTCCCAGTTTCATCTCAGTAGGGACCCTGACATCTCTGTTGGCAATGGAGAGGAACCCTGAGTTCCCATGACTTAATTTGAAATGAGTCCCTGTGATAGTCCAGAAGTGACAGCAGAGCAAACCCACACTCCTGCAGGCAACTCAAAAGGAGACTTGAGCAGAATGAGAGGCTCACTGTTGTACCCACCACGACTTGAGTGGAACCCAAAGCTTCCCACCAAAACTCGATAAAAAGCACAGTATAACCCCCTCAACTCGAGATGAGGCCTTCTGTCCCTGTGGTGACTTGAACAGAACTGCAGGTTTCTCCTCAGCTACATGGATGGAGGTCTGACTCTCCAGTTGCACACATCTAGGAAAAGCCCAAATGCCCTGACTCAATTCAAAGAGTTCTGACAACTCGAGAGCAAAGAGGAATTACATACCTCACAACGAGATGAGGGCTGACTCCCTTGGAGAAACTCAATAGGAGCTCTGATATCCCTGTCAAAACTAGAGACAAAACCTGAGATTCACTCCTCAACTTACGATGATGGCCTATTCTGTAGTGACTGGAGAAGAGCCATGAGATGGCCCTTGCACATGGAAATGAGGGCTTGACTTCCCTGAAGCAACATTAGAGGCTCACAGAGGACCATGCCACAACATGAGAGGTATCCAAAAGTGCCGGCTGCAACTCAAGAAATTGCACGCCACAACTTGAGAAACATCACAAGATTTCCATCTGAATGAGAGATGAGGCCTGATTCCCCTGCAGTGACTCGAGAACCTTCCTTGGCTCCTCCTCGAATCTCCCAATTTTCCTTGGCTTCCCTGAGGCTTCACGAGAGGGTCCCTGAGTTAACAATGGCAGATCGAGAGGAACACTATACTTCACACCACAACTCTAGAAATGAAGAGAATCTTTCCTCAATGTGAGGTGAGTCCTTTTTCCCATGCAGTGCCTCAAGAGCAGTCCCTATTTCCCACTCTAATCACAGAGGAAGCTTGGATTCTTTTATAAACCTTAAAAGAATCTCAAATATATGCATCATCATTCAAGAAGATTCTCGTGTTCCCTGCCACAACTCGAAAGAGCCCCATGTTCCTCACCTCATCCCGAGATGAGGGCCGATTCGCCCCTGTGTCATCTCGAGAGGACATGTGACATTAATCTCTCACCACAAGAGGAGGCCTTTATCACCTATGGAAATTTAAGATGAAGCTAGAATTTCCTGCCAAAAGTTGAAAGGACACTGAGTTGCCCCTCAAATACAAATGAGGCCTGATTTTCCTGCGTTTCTGGATCAGTGCCTCAGAACAATGTGGCAGGCCTAACATCCTTGTTGTACCTCAATAAAAAGCCCCAATTATGTGCCTCAACTAGACAGACGTTCTGACACCCCCCCTTTTACTACACGAAAGGAATGTCCTTTTCCATGCCTCAACAAGATCTGAGGACTTACTTTCAGTTTAAAATTGATATGGACCCCAAGATCCTTGTCGCAAATGGAGATGAAACCCTGAGTTCCCCCACCTTACTTTGAAATAACACACTATGATATCTCAGAAGCAACTCCAGTGCAATCCAGTGCTCTTGCAGGCAACTCAAAATGAGATTTGACTTACCTGAGCTAGAAGAGAGGCTCACTGAGGTCCCCTTCATGACTCGAGTGCAATGCCAAGCTGCCACCAAACCTTGAGAAAAACAACAAGATAACTCCCTCAACTCAAGAAGAGGCCTTATTTTCCTGCGGTGACTTAAACAGAACCCCAGGTTTATTCTCAGCTTCACAGATGGACGTCTTACTCCCCTGTTGCACACATCTAGGAAAAGCCCAAAAGCCCAGCCTTAACTAAAAGGAGTCCTGACAACTATAGAGGAAAGAGGATTTACATACCTCAAAACGAGATGAGCGTGCACTCTCTTGGAGAAACTCAATAGGAACTCTGATAGCTCTGTCAAAAATGAAGAAGTACCCTGAGTTACATGCCTTAACTCCAGATGAGGCCCTATTCCACCATAGTGACTCAAGTAGAGCACCAAGATGGCCCTTGCACATCAAAAGCATGGCCTGACATTCCTGAGGCAACATTAGAGGCTCCCAGAGGACCATGTCACAACTCGAGAGGAATCCGAAACTGCTGGCCTCAACTCTAGAAACATACCATGATTTCAAGGTTGAATGCGAGATGAGGCCTGATTTCCTTGCTGTGCTTTGAGAGAATTCCTCGGCTGCTCCTCATAACTAGAAAGTTTCCTTGACTTCCCTTAGGTTTCACGAGAGGTTCCCTGAAGTCAAAGTGGCAGATCGAGAGGAATACTATACTTCCCCCATCGACTCAAGAAACAAAGAGATTCCCTCATTAATGCAAAATGAGGCACTTCAATGGGGCAACACCACCAGAACTGTCACAAGTTCCATCTCAAATCCAGAAGGAAGTTTGACTCCCTTTATACACCTCAAGCGAACTTTCAAGATAGGTGTCATCATTCAAGATTAGCCTCGTGTTTCCCACCACAACTCAAAAGAACTCCATGTACCCAACCTCATTGTGAGATGAGGGCGGATTAGCCCCATTCTTCATCTCGAGGTCACACCCGCATTCCTCCCCGACCTCAAAAGGACGCCTTTCTCACTTATTGAAACTAGAGAGGAACCCAGAAATTCCTGCCTCCAGAAAGGACACTGAGTGGCCTCTCAACACCAGTTAAGGCCTGTTTCTCCTGAACTCACGGGTATTCGACTCACAACATGAAGGAAGGCCTAACTCCCTTGTTGTTGTACCTCAAGAAAAAGCCCCAATTACCTGCATCAACTAGACAGGAGTCCTTACTCCCTCTCCTTTAACAACACAAGAGGAATGCAGAGTCCCATGCCTCAACACGAGCCGAGACATTTCTCCCAGTTTCAATGGGTTAGGAACCCGAGGTCCCCGTTGCAAATGGAGATGGAACCCTCAGTTACCCCACCTTAATTTGAAATGAGACCCTATAATATCCTGGAAGTGTCTCCAGAGCAATCCCGTTCTCCTACAGGCAACTCCAAAGAGACTAGACTTCCCTGGGCATCATGAGAGGCTCAATGAAGTCCCTGTCACGGCTCAACTGGAATCCCAAGACTTCCACCAAAACTCAAGAAAAACCACAATATATTCCCCTCAACTCAAGATGAGGCCTTATTTCCCTGCAGTGACTTGAACAGAACCCCAGGTTTATCCTCAACTACATGGATAGAGGTCTGATTCCCTTACTGCACACATCTAGGAAATGCCCAAATGACCCTCCAAACTAAAACTAGTTCTGACAACTGGAGAGGAAAGAGGAGTTACATTCCTCAAAACAAGATGAGGGATGACTCTCTTGTAGAAATTTAATAGGAACCCTTATAGCCCTGTCGAAAATGGAGAAGAATCCTGAGTTTCATGCCTCAACACCAGATTAGCCCCTATCCCACCTTAGTGACTTGAGTAGAGTACTAAAATGGCCTTTGCACATCGAAATCAGGGCTTGACTTCCCTAAGACAACATTAGAGCTCCCAGAAGACCATGTCACAACTCGAGAGGAATCCAAAACTGCCACTTCAACTTGAGAAACTGCCCACCACAATTATAGGAACATCCCAAGATTTCCCTCTGAATGTGAGATGAGGCCTGATCCTCTTGCAGTGACTCGAGTATCTTCCTCGGCTCCTCCTCAATCCTCGAAAGATGCCTTGACATCCCTGTGGCTTCATGAGTGGTCCCCTGAGGTCAAAGTGTCAGATGGAAAGGAACATTATACTTCCTGCCGCATCTTAAGTAATGAAGAGATTTCCCCTTCAATGCGAGGTGAGGTCCTTTTCCTGTGCAGTGATTCCAGTACAGTCCCAAATTCCTTCTCAAATCTCAAGAGAAAGCTTGACTCCCTTTATGCAACTCAAGAGAATCCCCACGATATTCATTGTCATTCAACAGGAAATTCGTGTTCGCCACCACAACTCGAAAGAGGTGTTCCCCACCTCTTGGCGAGATGATGGCCGATTAGCCCTTGTGTCGCTTCAAGAAGACTCCCAAAGTTCGCCTTGCACCTCAAGAGGAGGTCTTTCTCATCTGATAAAACTCGAGGAAAACCCAGAAGTTCCTGCCGGAAGTTGAAAGGACACCGATTGTCACTCAACTCGAGATAGGTCCTGATTCTCATGCTTCTCTGGGTAATCGCCTCACCACATGAATTGAGGCCTAACTCCCTTGTTGTACCTTTAGATAAAAACACATATTACCTGCCTTAACTGGACAGGATTCCTGACCCACCCTTTTTACAACAAGAGAGAAAAGCGGAGTTCCATGCTTCAGCATGAACCGATGCCTCTCTCCAGGTTTAACATCAATTGGGACCCTGAGATCTATGTTGCAAATGGAGATGGAACCCTGAGTTTTCCCGCCTTCAAAGGAAATGAGTTCCTATGATGACCTGGAAGCGACTCCAGAGCAATCCTCTGTTCCTGCAGGACACTCAAAAAGAGACTTGACTTCCCTGGTATCACTGAGGTCCCCATCATGTCTTGAGTGGAACCTCAGCTTCCCACAACAACAAGAGAGAAACCACAAGATGTCCCCCTTCACTCGACATAAGGCCTAATTTTCCTGGGGAGACTACAACGGAACCTCAGGTATACCCACCTGGTACACGAATAAAGGTCTGATTCCCCTGTTGCACACATCTAGCAAAAGCCCAAATGTCCCACCTGAACTAAAAGGAGTCCTGACAATTCGAGAGGTAAGAGGGGTTACATGCCTCCAAACGAGATGAGGGCTGACTCTTTTATAAGAATTTAATATGAACTCTGATATCCCTGTCAAAACTGGAGAGGAACCCTGATTTTCACACCTCATCTCCAATGAGGCTCTATTCCACTGCAGTGCCTCGAGAAGCATCCCAAGATGGTCCTCCCACATCGAACGGAGGGCCTGACTTCCCTGAGGCAACATTAGAGGCTCCCAGAGCACCATGTCCCAACTCGAGGGGAATCCAAAACTGCCCGCCACAACTCGAGGAACATCCCAAGATTTCTGCCTGAATGTGAGATGAGGCCTGATTCCCCTGCAGTCACTTGAGCAACTTCTTTGGCTCCTCTTTGAAACTCAAATATTGCCTTGATTTCCCTGAGGCATCAAGAGATTTTCCCTGAGGTCAAAGTGGTAGATAGAGTAGAACACTAAACTTCTCGCCAAAACTCAAGAAATGAAGAGATTCCCCCCTCAATGCAAAGTGAGGCCCTTTTCCATACAGCATCTCCAGAACAGTCCCACATTCCCTTTTGAATCTCAAAAGGAAGCTGACAACCCCTATAAGCAACTCAGTAGAATCCCCAAGATATGTGTTGCCATTCAAGAGGAACCTTGCGTTACCCGTCACAACTCGAAAGAGCCCCATGTTCCCCACCTCATCATGAGATAAGGGCCTATTAGTCTCTGCATCATCTCAAGAGGACACCCGATGTTCCTCTCACATCTCAAGAGGAGGCTTTTCTCACCTATTTTAACTCAAGAGTAACCCACAGATTTTCACCGCAAATTGAAAGGACACCGAGTAACCCCTCAACTCGAGATAAGTCCTGCTTCTCCTGCACCTCTGGGTATTCACCTCACAACACAAAGGGAGTCCTAATTCCCTGTTTTACCTCTATAAACAGCCCCGATTTCCTGCCTCAACTGGACAGGGGTCCTGACCCCCCACACACACGTGTTGTAAAAGGAAGAGAAAAGCGATGTTCCATGCCTCAACATGAGCCAAGACGTGACTCCTAGCTTAAACTTGATAGGAACCCTAAGATCCATGTCACTAATCTAGATGGAACCCCAAGTTCCTCGGCCTTAAATTGAAATGAGTTCCTATGATGTCCCATTAGTGACTCCAGAGCAATCCCACACTCCTGCAGGCAACTCAAAAACAGACTTGACTTCCCTGGGCAAGATGAGAGGCTCACTGAGGTCCCTGTCATGATTCGAGTGGATCCCCAAGCTTCCCACCACAACTCGAGAAAACTCACAATATAACCCCCTCCACTCGTTATGAGGCCTTATTCCCCTGTGCCGACTAGGCTCACAGAGGCTGATTGATCATCTTTCCCAAGGTCACAAAGGATTATGGAGACATGAAGCCAGAACTCAGCCGTAGATGTGCCTGGCTCCCGAGCCCACCCTCTCACTTCACCCTGTCCTTCTGCTCCTGCATGGTAGACTCTGGTCTGCCAGCTAAAGGTGGACGATGGAGCACATTCATTCAGCTGTTTGTTCTCAACCAAAAAGATAGTCAAAAAATAGGATATTGTTGAAATACGAAGGACAACGATGAAGGGAGCAACAATAAGAGGGAAGAGAGGTTGAAGTTTTGGAAATGAGAAGCAGAAGAAGGAGGTGGCAGAGCTGAGAAGGCAGGACCATGAGGACTCAGAGGGCACCTGTTCTGGCAGAAGGTAGGAGTGAAGATGAGGCTGAACACAGGGTTGGAAGTGGGATCGCCAACCCACTTGCCTGCTCCACGCATCCCCAAGTATTCCCCAGCCTCTGACACACACACAGGAAACTGGGCTTTTATTCTGATCAGAGGTTGGATAGGGGAAACAGGCACAGTGGAGGGGATGCAGCTCTGCAATTTACTTTATTTATTTAATAGTTCTTTTTTTTTCTTTAATGTGGACCATGTTTAAAGTCTTCACTGAATTTGTTACAATAGTGCTTCTGTTTTATGATTTGGCTTTTTGGCCATGAGGTGTGTGGGATTTTAGCTCCCCAAACAGGGGACCTGCATCCTCTGCCTTAGATGGTGTAGTCTTCGCCACTGGACTGCCAGGGAAGACCCAAGGCTCTGTATTTTAAAAGGATTAAGTGAGAGATTCAGTCCTCCCACTTTATGCCATCCCATTCAAAGAATTCTCCCTGCCCAATGGATACACTTCAGGCAGGACACTGAAACATTCTTCTCTAGTGAAACACAAGGACCCCAGGACATATAAGTCTTTAACTACTGACATATAAGTACTGTTAGGACTCTGCACTTCCACTGCAGAAGGCATGGGTTTAATCCCTGGATGGGGAATTAAGATCCTGCAAGCTGCATCGCACAGTGAAGAAAATAAAAAAGTAAAAGAAAAGAAATATAAGACTAAAAAGCAAAAGATTACCAGATATCTGAAGAAAGCATCCAATATAGAAGACAGAAGTTAAAAAAAGAAAAAAAGTAGTGGAGAGCTCAGAGAAAACACAGGTGGACAGAGAAAAAATGATTAATATACTCAGACACGTAGGGGTTGGATTACATCCATGAAACAGAAAAAAAGATGCTAAAAAAATCTTAATCATATGGAAGAAGCATTTGAACATTAAACTTATGGCAGCAGGAAAAATATGGAGAGAGAAGTTGGAAGGTAAGCTTAAGGGACAGTTCCAAGAAAGCAAACAAAAATCACAGAGAGACCACAGAAGAAAAGTAGAAGATAAATCCAGAGAATCCAGCAGGTAAATAATAGCTCCAGAAAGAAATATTAGAGGAATCATAACAAAAAGAATCCTTGGAGAAGGGAATGGATACCCACTCCAGTATTCTAGCCTAGAGAATTCCATGATTAAAAAACTTCCCAGAGATCAATGACACCAATTCACAGATTGAAAGACCCACCTTGGAAAGCTACATG